>PVJC01007737.1:0-50529 GCA_004026665.1 Murina feae | reverse complement strand
GGGAGCAGGAAAAGGCTGGCCTGACCACGAGGCGGGGTTTTCCCTGCTTTCTGGTGGCTGGAGGAAGATGGGCAGTAGGCAAGCTTGGGAGGCAGGCCGCACCCAGCCCTGGCCACGCTCAAAAAAGAGAACAACATGCAGAGGAGGGCAAGAGTCTGAGAGATCAACATAGAGGGGGTGCCTGCTCCAAGCCTGGGGGCAGGCCCCCGGCAGGTAGACACACACAGGAGGACTGCTCCGAGCCTCAGATGCGGCTGGGGGCAGGTCCCCAGTGGTCACACACACACACACACACACACACACACACACACAGAAGGCGCCTGGCAGACTGGAGCCATCATAGGACATCCACTGAGGGGTCCCAGACTGTGAAAGGGCACAGGCCGGGCTGAGGGACTCCCTCTACCCTGAGTGCACAAATTTTTGTGCACCGGGCCCCTAGTTGGTAAATATTGCACAAAGGTAGACACATTGCAAAACTCAGTCATCCCTACTGCTTTGCAAATCTAGATGTTTCATCATTTCACTTCGAAAAGAAGAAGTGGTTGACCTCTACTGTCTTGGGGCCTCAGTATTAACCAAGCCTAAAACAATCCATGTTGACATGTAGTGCAATTGTTGTTCACATTTTACATAAAAGAAAACAGGCTCATAGAGTTTAAGTCATTGGGCCAAATAGGGGATGCACAGCTAACGAAGGGCAGACCGCTTTATCACTGGGATCCCAGGCCACTGTCTGCTTCCCCAAGCCATGCTGCGGGTAACACGACAGCCCACACCAAAAGCTTAACTTCTCAGAAAGTCCAAATGCAAACTCAGAGCGAAATCTCCAAGCCTATTTAGCTTTAAAATCCAGGCCACTGATGGGCCGAACAATGGCTTAATGTTACATGAACTTGATGAAGTGTGTGAACTCACACTTCCCAGGTTGATGTCTTTCTGTTTGAGATTCCTACCTGAGAGAAAAAACCATCACACTCTGACTTCCCAAGGCCGTGGAAGGTTTTTAGTTTAAAGTTTCTGAGTGTCTGGATTCCCTGGAGGTCAGAATAGCAGGATCTCAGTGTTAATTCATGGGTTATTTTAGAGGCATATTTTTAATCCCACACTACATTCTCATTGGCTCTGGAAGAATGTGAGCCAGAATAAAGATTCCGCCAGCTCTTTGAGAAAGGAAAGAGCTATAGCTCCTATGTCCTGGCACATATTTCCTCTCTCAACAAATTAGGCTTTTTCCCCCACCCCAGGTTGATAGGCGCTACAAAGAATGTATACTTGCCCACTTTTGAGAGTCCTGTGCATGCACCCCTTTAGACATGGATTTGAAGATAGATGGATAGATGATAGATGGATCACAACTCCGTTTTATTACAGCATCATTGCATTATGACTATTTAATTCATTAATTCACAAAGCTCTCCATTTTGTGGAAGGCACACACACTAAAAACAGTATTTCCCAGTTTGATGTTCTGCCACTTCTCTATATAAAGTTGCCACAAGAGACTAGCAATGTACTGGCATATGTGATTCTTTGCCCTGAATGCTTATATTTTCAAAAAGGAACGACCCATTAGGCAAAGCCTTGAACTGAAACAAAACCACTCAAAATAATGCAGGACATGCTAGACGGCTAAGATGAGAGCCTTCCCTGACTTCCCTAACAGGATGTGGTGACTATCTTCCAAGCCCTTCTGTTTTTAACTTACAAAAGGGAAAAAAAAGGATAAAAACGGTTAAAAAAAGCTTTTTGCTGAAAACAAGGTTTAATTTAAAGAAAGTATAGTAAACAAGAAATAAGCACAAAAACACAAAGTATAAAATGCATTTTCTTGTGCACATGGCTTTCTTCTACAGAAGCATATTAAAATTAGTATTCAGATCTATGGGATAGAGATTCTATTATTAAAGCAACTGAAGAGTTTTAATATTATAAATATGTATGACTTTGTGAAACCGTAAGAAATGTATTCTGCTCAAAGTTCTACTAATGCTAAATATTTTAATGAAACTTACTGCATTTTTATACAAGTGGTATAAATTATCCACTTTAAAATTAGATAAAAACGATTTGAGAAATAATTATGAGTATGTGTTCATTAGATTGTAGTTGGAAGACTGCTGGATAGGGGCATTGGGTCAAATCCTTCCTCTGCCCTCAGGCACTCAATTCCACAATAATGCCCCTGAGCATGTCATGGCAATTGAATTTCAATATTTAGAGAATTCTAATTCATTTCAATTCCTCCTTCACAAAACTGAGCCATTCTTGGAAAGTACTTGTATATTAAAAAAAGTGCTTTTTCTTTTCTTCTACTTGGCCAGTGATTTAGCCCCTCCACGAGTCTCAGCTCCTCAGACAGGTTCAGTCAGTGAACTGACCTTTTCTAGTAGATAGCCAATATTGTTTCAATTACAGTATGCACTTAATAGAGGCCTGGCTTTACTCCTGCTTTACGTTAATCACAACCTTTCTTCCTCTCTGTCTTTACTAGCAAGCATCCTGTGAGTCCACTGTAAATTGTCAATATAGTCTTTTATAAGTAACTAAACTGCTCAGACATTATTTTACCAACACCCGCATTAATACCGATTACTAAAGGCACAAATACATTGTTATTATACTTAAATATTTGGTTGCAAATTGATATTTCTATTTTGAATTGTTTTTTTCTCCCATTATTCTCATTATTATGGAACTTTTTGTTTCTTCTTTACTTCCCATAAGATCCCAAGACCTTTCATATGACAAGTCTTTTGCTCACTAAAGCTAACTCTCACCTTGCCCCTAAAACATAAAGATTTGAAAGAAAATCCATGCTGCCAAAGGGACTATAATACATTTTTTTATTTTAGCCATTTCAAAAATAATCAGGTTCACACCTGAGCAAGGTTCACACCTGAGCAATGACCTATCTGCCAGAAAAAAGATGTGACGGCAGATCCAGGAATTTGACAATGAAGTGCTAATAGTTTAGTTATTTTGATAGTCTGTTCTCTATTGCTGGAAAGATCCTGTCTAGAACTAAAGTCAGTTGCAACCTGTGTCAGGGAAACACCTTTCCTAAGATAGTGTGCTGGTTGAAAGTAGAGCTGAGAGCTGTCCCTGAACTCCGTTCCTTGGTCATTAAAGAATGGTTGTCCATCTAGAAAGGAGCCTCAAAGAAGGTACAGCCCAGGATTTATCAAAATGTTGCCTCTAATCTCAGGAATGTACAAGAATTGAGATTCCTGGGCTGTACCCCAGACCCATTTAATCGACATTTTTGTGGGTTGGCCTTAGGAATCTGAATCTTTAACAAATACCATTCTTTTAAAAAATTTTTTTAATTGATTTCAGAGAGGAAGGGAGAGGGAGTGAGAGATAGAAACATCAATGATGAGAGAGACTCATTGATCGACTGTCTGCTATACGTACCCTACCCGGGGATGTGCCTTGACTGGGAATGAACTGTGACTGCCTGGTTCACAAGATGACACTCAACAACTGAGCTGTGCCAGCCAAGCTGGTCTTTCTTTTTTGATCCTTTTCAAACTTAGTGGGAGAAATCAATCAGAAATGAAATGCCACCATTCCATTCTAGGAGCTAGATTTATTTTTTAAAAATTATGGGGTTGCCCTGACCACTTTGGATCAGTGGATAGAGCATCAGCCTACGGACTGAGGGGTCCCAGGTATGATTCTGGTCAAGGGCATGTACCTTGGTTGCAGGCACATCCCCAGTGGGGATGTGCAGGAGGCAGCTGATCGATGTTTCTCTCTCATCGATGTTTCTAACTATTCCTTCCCCTTCCTCTCTTTAAAAAAATCAATAAAATATATTTTTAAAAAATTATGAGGTTATTTCATAGACTTTGGAACTTCTGAAAACACTATAATCATAAATACCTTCAGTAAAACCCTTGGAAGTTTTGGTGTCCCTGTAACCGTGTTAGACTTCCTCAGTTCCTTAAGAATTATTACACATGAGCATTTTGTCTTTGTATATTTAGGCCACATATTCACAGAGAAAAGAGGCAACTCTTAAAAGTTGCTTCCTCTTTTCTAGGTATTGTGGGCCTTGTCGAGGAGGCCCTAAAAAAAGGGAATTAAAAACTCAGAAATAAGAGGGCCCAGTACTTTAGCTTGAGATGGTTAATCTAAAGAATGGACATTTGCAGTGCAATCAGAAGTACTGAGATCGACTTGGGCAGTAAGATTGCATTGGGGTTAGAGTGATGCTTTCCAAGTAGAAGAAACAAGTTGGTTATCTGAACTATGTGCATGCTTGTTTTCAGCAGCATATTATATTAGAAGACAATAGTACATATAATGAAATGACAGAACTCTGAAAACTTAAATCTATGTAAAAAGGGCACTTAATAAACCATAAGACATATCCCACCATCTTTAAAGAATAGTTTTATCTAAGAACAGAAAGACCATCAAGATGACATCATACAGTCTGGTGATTATTATTTTTTGTCACTGCAATCAGCTGTGCTAGTTGCTTATGTCACTAATTCGAGGTTGCCTGTAACCTTTAGCTAGTGAGTTGACTCCCATTTGACTTTATCATACAATATTTGCATTTGTTTAATGAATATATGCATACTAGGTTTGCTACGATTGAAAAATAAAATAGAGAATATAGAGGGGATAAATGGTGATGGAAAAAATAAAGTAAAATAAGTAATTCTTTTGCAAGAGAAATCCTTTTGGGTGACAAAAACTGTACAAATCTGCAGTTTTGTATGATTCTATAAAATAAAATAAATTATTTTCTGAATTTACCTTTATAATTGCCTTTGCTATTTATAATCTTTGGACATGTTGCTCACTTTCATTATTTGAGAGATCTACCAAAGGACTCAAATGCATACATACATAACCCATGGACACAAACAATAATGTGGTGAAGACCTGGGATAAGGGCTAGGGATTCTCTAGAAGGGGTCAATGGGTAAAAAGGGGGACATATGTAATACTTTCAACAATAAAGATTAAAGAAAGAAGAAGAACAAGGAACAGGTTTCAGAATAAAATTCTTCTAACACTCTGTTAAGAACTGGAAATAACACTCAAGTTAGTAGGGTTCAAAAACTGTGGTTAAGATATTTCTTTCTTTGTTTCGTTTCTGGAATGTGGCCAGGACCAGAAGCTGCGATGTTGAAATACTATGAAAAAGAGTATTTCCTCTGTATTGCTGGCCTGATTGAAAGCAGAGAGTACATGGACTTCCATGAGATTCTTTCTAAATGAGATTCTGGCAGTTTTATTGGCTCTTGAGATTGATCTAAACTAGGAATCAAAACTTGAGTTTCACATTTGGAGTTATTGTATAATAGGTTTATTTACATGGTATGGTTTCTTTTGCCCTAGGGTGTACCCTTTCATTGTATTGGCCGCTCCTTTGGGCAGCAAATGTAGTATTAGCAAAAGATCCAAACTCTCTTAAATTTCTTGATGATTTTTATCATGAATCCTTGACTATTTTATAAATGATAGTTTTAAAACTATCATTGTTATACCTTTTTCCAGGCATTATATTTAGAAATTTGAATACACACTTAATGCAAAAACATGTGCCAAGAAGGAATAGACAAATCATTTAACTCAGGATAGTGTATAGAAAATCCACTGGCTGAAAAATATTTGTTATTTTCTGAGCTAATTATGCCCCTGACTCAGAGTGTTCAGTACTGTCTCCAAATGCTAGCTTTCTGATTGAAAACAGACAGCACACGGATTTTTATGAAATTACTAGAGCGCTGGTGCATGAAATTTCATGCACTGGAGAATCCCTCATTACAGCCTGCACCCTCTTGCAGTCTGGGACTCCTCAGGGGATGTCCACCTGCCAGCTAAGGGGATCAGGCCGAAGCCAGCAGGCAGACATCCCTTTCACAGTCCAGGATCCCTCTCACAGTCCAGACCCCTCGCTTTATACCACTTGTCTGCTCCTAACTGCTCAGCTCGCTGCTCCTTAGCACTGTTGTGGAGGTGGGGGAAGCTCCCACCACAGCCACTGCACTTGCCAGCCATGAGCCTCGCTTCTGGCTGAGCAGCACTCCCCCTGTGGGAATGCATTGACCACCAGGGGGCAGCTCCTGCATTGACCGTCCGCCTCCTGGTGGTCAGTGCACATCATAGCGACCAGTTGTTCTGCCTGTCATTCTGCCGTTCAGTTGATTTGCATATTAGGGATTCATTATAAAGGATTAGTTCTCATTGGCTAATCAGATACAATAGTTCTCAAAGTAAACAGGACATTTGGTTGAACTTGATACTTCAATCTACAAAATCTCTTTACTCAGATTTGTTTCATTCAACTCTATTGTATTAGTTATCTGTTACTACATAATAAAATTTCCCAAAACTTAGCACCTGAAAGCAATAAATGTTTATCTCAGAGAATTTTTCTAAGGGTCAAGGATTCAGGAATAGGTAAATCATGGTTTTGGGCTCAGGGTCTCTCATAGGATTCTGGCTTGGATTATTGTCATCTGAAGCTTGTCCAAAGCCAGACATTCTGCTTTCAATCTCTCCTATAGCTATTGGCAGGTGGTCTCAGTTTCTTGCAATGTAGGATTCCCCATAGGACTGATCGATCACAGCATGGCGTCTGGCATCCTTCAGAGTGAAAGACTTGAGAGTGACATCATCCTGTCTTTTATGACCTGGTCTCTGAATCACACATTGTCAACTTTATCTTATATTCATGACAAGTAAGTCATTAAGTCAGTCTGTATTTGACTGGAGGAGAGACAGGGATCACTGAGGGCAACCTTACAGGCTGCCTACCATAGTCTGTCCTGTGGCTCCAATAATTCACATCCTTCCCATAAGCAAAATATAGTTTTACCTTCCCAAAACTCTCAAGTCATCTCGGTACAGCATCAGCTCAAAGTCTAGGATCTTCTCATCTAATTTAGATGAAGATAAACTTCCTTCTGTGAATTGAAGAAGCAATTTTTTTTTACCTTATACATACCTAACATGGTAAGGCAGACATGGTAAAGCAGGTGTAGAACAACTGCCATTGCAATCATGCACAAAGGCAGAGAAAGGGAAAAATTGAACATACAAATCTTGGGACTATAGAAGTTCTCTCATGCTCAGTTACTCCTTCTCAGGAGTCCTTCTCTGTAATTCAATGCTACTGGCTCATTACCCACCCACTTGAGTCATCCTTTTCCTTTAAAGGTATGTGTCTGCAGCTGAGCAGTTACTCAGCCTGCTTTCTGCCAGTAGAACTTTGAGAGTCCAAACATCTTTTCTCAATTCATAATCTGTTCCTTTTACTCCAAATTGGAAGTATTTAGTTTACTTAATTCTTTTAAAAAGTTTATGGGTCTTCTATGAATCTTGTTTGGGTCCAACACTTTATTATTATTATTATTATTTTAATTTATCTGTATTGTTGAAAGTATTACAGATGTCCTACCTTTTTCCCCCCCATTGATCAACTCCACTGGCATCTGTCTCTCCCAGTTCTTCATTACACTATTGTCTGTATCCATGAGCTATGCATATCTAATTTAATAAAAGAGCAATATTGAAATTGACCATTTCTATGGGATGCCTAAGCCATGCCCACCAGCCAATCAGAGCGGCTGTATGCAAATTAACCCAGGCAAGATGGAGGCCAGCAGTCACAGAGCTGGAGTAAACAGCAGGCTTCCGTTGCATCAGGAGTCAGCTGTCTACTGGCAGGCTGGACCTCTCTGCTCAAGGCAACAACATAGTTGCAACATTGTTGCAATTATAGAAGCCTCGGAGCTGAAATAAACAGCAGGCTTCTGTTGCACCAACGATGGAGGAAACTGCCTGCCTAGAGTCTACTAAGGCAACATTCTTTCAATTGTAGAAGCCACGGAGCTGAAGCTAATAGGAGGCTTTATTACCTGCCTAGGCCTCAGCTTAAAGGAACAGTATCAATTATAGAAGATAAATAAACCCCAGAAACCTACTTCCAGCCAGCCTTGCTGGGACATTGGGTCAATGGGAGCTGTGGGCAGCCTGAAAGCCTGAAAACAGCCATCAGCCCCTCATCCAGGCTGGCCACACCTCAATGGGGTGAGGATCCCCACTAGGGGCTTGGCCAACCTGCAAACAGCTATCAGCCTGTTACCCAGGCTGGCCAGATACCCCAGTAGGGACCTGAACCCTGAAGAGACTGTGGCCAGCCTGCAAACAGACATCAGCCCCTCACCCAGGCTGCCCAGGCATCCCAGTAGGGACCCAAAACCTGAAGGGACTGTGGGCAGCCTGAAAATGGCCCTCAGCCTGTTACCCAGGCTGGCCACACCCCAATGGGGTGAGGGTCCACACTGGGGGGCATGGCCAGCCTGCAAACAGCCATCAGCCCCTCAGCCAGGCTGACCATGCATGCCAGCAGGTGGACATCCCCTGAGGGGTCCCAGACTGCGAGAGTGCACAGGCTGGGCTGAGGGACCTCCCAAATGCACAAATTTTTGTGCACTGGGCTCCTAGTATCTATATACACATACTCATTAGAGGCCTTGTGCACAAAAATTCATGTGCTCAGGGCAGGAGGGATG
This sequence comes from Murina feae, assembly GCA_004026665.1. Lineage (NCBI taxonomy): Eukaryota > Metazoa > Chordata > Mammalia > Chiroptera > Vespertilionidae > Murina > Murina feae. Next base: position 41,986 of record PVJC01007737.1, on the reverse strand, counting down.
AAGGGAAGGGAAGGGTTTCTTAGCCTGGCCTGCACCCTTTCATAGTCTGGGACCCCTCAGGGGATGTCCAACTGATGGTTTAGGCTTGCTCCCCAGGAGAACGAGCCTAAGCCAGCAGTCAGACATCCCTCTGGCAGCCTTGGAGCCCTCGGGGGATGTCCACCTGCCTGGGAAGTGGGCCTAAGTTATTAGTTGTACATCTTTAGCACTGCTGCAGAGGCAGGATAGGCTCTCCCCCTGTGGAAGTGCACTGACCACCACAGGGCAGCTCCTGCGTTGAGTGTCTGCCTCCATTGGTCAGTGCGCATCATAGCAAGCGGTCATTCCACCATTGGGGTCAATTTGCATATTACCCTTTTATTATATAGGAAGTTCACTGGTTAATCTCTCCCCATCCCACCGAAGCCACATGCACAAATCTTTTAGGGAGAAGTTCTTCTCTGCCCTGGGATTCTGCTAAAGGGAAATGCCTTTAAACATACTGGAAGCTTGATTAATTCAGAAGATCTGTTGGTTACATCCTTAAAATATTCAGAAGGCTATTTGTCTGACAGAATATAGGGTACCACCTTTGATCTTTCAGTGGTCTTAATAAAAGATTTAACCTCAGTATCATCTTTAGACCATGATTTCCTGACAGTTCTCTGAAGCTGACTTTTACTCAGAAGCCATTTCTTAATTTTAGCATTGTTTGCCATCCAGAGAGACTAAGAATCTTTAAAACAAGCCAGCACAGGCTTCCTTTTGTTTAGTAGCCCTGCCTTTAGCTTATATATTGCCTCTCACGTTTTACCATTAGCAGAAAGAAGAAACTATATGGCAACTTCAACACCATCTGGTTGGAAATCTCCTTAGCAAGCTCACCTACCTCCAGTTCAATGTTCAAAATTCCACTAATAGTTGTATCCAAGACATGTTAAGCTTCTACTAATCCTTTCTTAAAACTCTTTTATCTTCTGATCACTGCTTGGTTCCAAAGCCTTTCATTTATATTTGTCCTTTACTCTGCAGCATGGTGTAGCAAAACATACATAACAAATTAACATAACTTTTAGCAGCTTAAAACCATCAGAGTTTATTATTTCATGCAGTTTGCGAGGAAAAGGACCAGAGATGGCTCTGCTGAGTGTTTTTACTTTGGGTCTCTTCTGAAGTTGCATGCAAGATGTTGGCTGGGGCTGCAGTCACCTGAAACTTGTCCTGGAGCTGAAGAACCAATTCCAAACTCACTCAGAAAGTTGTTGGCAGAAAGTCTCAGCTCCTTGCTATGTGAACATCTCCATAAGACTATACATAATATGGCAACTGGCTTCCCTGAGACACATGATAAAGGAGCAATTGAGAGTTACCCCACACTGCCTTTTATGGTCTCGTTTCTGGGTCACTTCTGCCGTATCTGTTATAAATGAATCACTAAGTTAAGCCTACTCGCAACAGGAGGAAATTACACATAACATGAATAACAGAAGGCAAGGATCATTGGGACCAATCTTGAAGGCTGGCTACTTTAATTGCAATGAAAACTTTCAATTTATTTGAGGAAACTGACTTATTCTTATGCTGATTTGTTAACATTATTTACATTCAAGACATTACATAGAATATAGAGTAATTCAGAAAGAAAACAATAGGTTGGTTCAGTTGTGTCACATCAATTTTAGATCTATTTTTGATACTGAGTTACAGCAATAGGTCATATTTGATAGTGCTGTAAAATTTTCAAATCTTTATATCCAGTAAGTTATTTGGTCATTATAATAATGGCTGTGAGGTGGATGGGATAAGTATTATCTCCTATTTCCAGTTGAGAAAAACTCCCAGAACCTTAAATATTTTGTCTAGTCTATAGAAATTGAACACAAACGTTATTAGAGAGGCATTCTACTAAGGTAGTAACAGCAACAAAAGCCTAGCTGCATTCCTGCTGTTTTAACACTACACTCTATCCAAACAGGATGAACAATCAGAGAAGAGAATGAAAGGGAAGGGGTGAACTTTTAATAAGATTGCTTCATCTGCATTCTGAAATTATGATAAACATAATGTTCTTAATTCCTACTGAATATAGAATATGAGGTATCTAAAATAGTCAAACACAGAGCAGACAATAGAATGGTGATTACCAGGGGATAGGGAGAGGAGGATATAGAAAGTTGTTATTCAATTTGTAGAAGGTTATCTAATCTAATAAAAGAGAAACATGCAAATTGGTGTCACTCCGCTATACCTCAAGCCATGTCCACCAGCCAATCAGAGTGACCATATGCAAATTAACCCAACCAAGATGGTGGTTGGCAGCCATGGAGCTGGAGCAAGCAGGAGGTTTAGTTGCCCTGGTGATAGAGGAAGCCAAGTTTCCACCTGCTCTGGCTGGCTGTGGCCTCCGCTCAAGACAATAAATTTCAATTATAAAAGATAAGTAAACCCTAGATACCTGCTTCTAGCCAGCCTCGCTGGGAGCTTGGGTCACTGGGGGCCTTGGCTAGCCTGAAAACAGCCATCAGCCCCTCACCCAGGCTGGCTACACCCTCATGGGATGAGAGTCCACACTGGGGGGCTTGGTCAGTTTTCAAACAGCCATAAACCCCTCACCAAGGATGGCCAGGCACCCCAGCAAGACCCCCCCACCCTGAAGGGAGTGTGGCCAGCCTGAAAACAGCTCTCAGCCCCTCACCCAGGCTGGCGAGGTACCCCAGCAGGGACCCCCATCTTGAAGGGGCTGTGGCCAGCTTGAAAACAGCGATCATCACCTCACCCAGGCTGTCCAGGCACCCCAGTGGGAACTCCACCCTGATCTGGGACACCCTTCAGGGCAAATCAGCCGGCCCCCACCCATGCACCAGGCCTCTATCCTATATAATAAAAGGGTAATATGCAAATTGACCCTAACAGCAGAACCACTAGGAATGACTTGTTATTATGACACACACTGACCACCAGGGGGCAGGTGCTCAATGCAGGAGCTGCCCTTGGTGTTCATGCACTCCCACAGGGGAAACTCTGCTCAGCCATAAGCCAGGCTGATGGCTGCCACTACAGTGGTGGTGGTGGGAGCCTCTCCTGTCTCCTCAGCAGCACTAAGGATGTCTGACTGCAGCTTAGGCTTGCTCCCAGCTGGCAAGTGGATATCTCCCAAGGGCTCTTGGGCTGCCAGAGGGATGTCTGACTGCCAGCTTAGGCCCAATCCACTGGGGAGTGGGCCTAAGCCAGTAGGTGGACATCCCCCGAGAGATCTGAGACTTTGAGAGGGCACAGGCTGGGCTGAGGGACCTCCCCGAGTGCACAAATTTTTGTGCACCGGGCCTCTAGTAGTTATATGAAATGAGCAAATTTCAGAGAACTTATGTTTAACATAATTCCTACCACAGTAGTTAAAAACAAGATATTGTGCACTTAAAATTTTGTTATATTGCATGTATATATTAATTACATGCAGTATTCTAATTAAACCTCAACAAAGCTGGAAAAACTACTCTTAAAGCAAATACAAAAAGGTATCACTTGTGTTTCTACATGCAAACAGTGACTGTGTGAAACAGCGAACATACATTTATTCCAAAGAAAATGAAATACATTAACTAAATATAACAAAACATGTATAGAAGCTCTATGCTGAAACTTACAAAGTGCTCATGAAAGAAACTAAAGAGTGAAATAGAGAGATAAAATATGCTCATCATCTTCAAAACTCAACATTAGTAAAGATATCAATGCTCCCCAAATTAATCTACAGTTTTAATACAATTCCTATTAAAATCCCAGCAAAATTTTTTATAGACATAGTCAAAGTTATTATAAAAAGTATATAGAAAAGCTAAGGTCCTATAATAATAATTTTTAAAAATAATTTTAAATAATTAAAAAAATGAATAAAGTAGAATCTCTCTGCTAGATATTAAGGCTTACTATATAAAGTATTTAAGACGTTGGTATTGGCAGAGGATAAAGACATTGATCAGTGGAACAGACTAGAGGGCACATAAATAGACCCACTGATTTTCCACTATATGCAAAAGCAGTTACTAGTAAATGGAGGAAGAACAGCCTTTTGAAAAATGGTACCAGAACAATTGGACATCCATAGGCAGAAGAAAGAAAAAGAAAAAGAAAGACTGAGACCTAAACCTCATACCTTATACAAAAATTAACTCAAAACATATAACACATACCGTATTTTCTGGTGTCCAAGATGACTTTTTAACCCAGGAAGATCTTCTTAAAAGTCGGGAAGGGGGGTCGTCTTATAGGGCGGGTGCTGAAACTTCTGAGCTGGAATGGAAAATCTGTGGTCGCCACATATGGTGGGGGGAGCTCAAAAACGGCCGCACCACATTTATTTCAGTGGAGCCGGACGGAGACTGCACGTGTCTCCAGTCGGCTCCTTTTTCTGCCGCATACGGTCTCCGTCCGGACTTTTTAACCCAGGAAATTCTTCTCAAAAGTTGGGGTCATCTTATATGCCCAGGCATCTTATACACGGGAAAATACGGGTAAATGTAAAATGTAGAACTACAACACTTTTAGAAGGAGTCATAGGAGAACATCTTTGGAACCTAGAACTAAGTAAATAATTATTAAACTTGACTCCAAAAATATGATACTTAAAGGAAAAATATAAATTGAATCTCACAGAAATGAAAGTTATTTTTTAAGAGAATAATATGACAAATTAGGCAAAAATGTTTTTAAAGCACATATCTGACGAAGAACTTGCAGCTGGAATGTAATGAATTCTCTAAGCTCAACGATTAATTTTTTTTAATTATAAAATGGGCAACAAACTTATGTAGATGTTTCACTGAAGAAGTTACAGAGAGAACAAATAAACATGTGCAAAGATGCTCAACATACTTCACCATGAGAGAAATAACAATTAAAACCAGAATGAGAGGTTCAGTATAGTGATAATTATACCTAGTGGTCAAGGTATTGGAATGGGTGAAAAATAGTAATATTATATTACTGGCGAGGATACTGAGAAACTAAACCATTCATACATTGCTGGGCAGGAATGCAAAATGGCACAATCACACTGGAAAATAGTTTGGCAGTTTCCTATAAAACTAAACATGCACATCCCCTACTCTTGGGAATTTATCCCAGAAAAAAGAAAGCATAGGTTCACACAGAAACCTGTATATAAATGTTTACGGCAGTTTTATTTGAAATAGCCAAGAGCTGGAAACACAAATGTCTTTTATCAGATGAGTGATCAAAGGGAATGTGGTGCATACATACGTACCTCAGCAATAAAAGGGAGCAGACTCTCGATACATGCCATGACATGGACTATGTGGCCATGAGTACTTTCATCAAGCATTTGGTTCTTAAGGATGTTCATGTCCAGAGGACTTAGAATTTCTCATGACATTTGAAACACTTTTGGATACAGAAGGGCTTCCAGAAAGGCAAGAAGATAAAGGAAAATGTTTATATTATACTAGGGGCCCGGTGCACAAAAATTTGTGCACTGGGAGGGGGAGGGGTGTCCCTCAGCCCGGCCTGTGCCCTCTCCCAGTGGATGTCCTTCTGGGGATGTCCACCTGCTGGTATGCCTGGGCAGCCAGGGTGAGGGGCCAATGTCTGTTTGCAAGCTGGCCAAGCTCCCCAGTGGAGACCCTCACCCCAGGGGGTGTGGCAAACCTGGGTGAGGGTCTGAGGGCAGTTTTCAGGCTGGCCACAGCTCCCACTGACCCTCCGGGCCACCCGCCTGGGAAGCTGATGGTTGGGTGGCACTGTCCACCCCATGGCCTCCCGGGTGGGGGCCCGCGGGGTCCGGCCACCTGTTCCCCACGCCCCGGAAGGCTCCCGCCTGGGAAGCCACGGGTGGGGAGGTGCTGGCCCCCCCATGGCCTTGGGGAGGGGGCGCAGGGGTCCAGCTGCCTGGTCCACGGGTGGGGTGGCGCTGGCCGCCCCATGGCCTCCCGGGCGGGGCGGCGGAAGTCCGGCCACCTGTTCCCCGCGTACCCCGGAAGGCTCTCGCCCAGGAAGTCGAGGCTGCAGCGGCGGGGCTGCGGGGATTCGACCGCCTCGCCCCCGCGCCCCGGAAAGCTCCAAGGTGGCCGGGCTGCGGGGGTCCTTCCACCTCGCCCTTGCGCCCCAGAACGCTCCCGAGGCGGCCGGGGCAGCGGGGCTGCGGGGATCCGGCTGCCCCACCCCCGCGCCCCGGAAGGCTCCGAGGCAGCCGGGCTGCGAGGGTCTGGCTGCCCCGCCCCCACGGCCCCGCCGCGCCGGCCGCCCGGCTCCCGCGCCCCGGAATGCTCCCGAGGCGCGGGCAGCTGCCTGGTGCCCGCCTTCCCCCCACCCCGGCTTCCGCCTGGAAAGGCATCCGCAGGCCCAAGGCGCTGGATGCCTTCTCAGGCGGGAGGCTCCCAAGACGGCGGAGGCCGCAGCCCTGGAGAAGCCGCACACCAGGGCTGCGGCCTCCGCCATCTTGGCTGGGCTAATTTGCATATAGCAGCTCTGATTGGCTGGTGGGCGTGGCTTACCCGTCTCAGAGAAATGGTTAATTTTAATATTTCACTTTTATAGAGTAGATTACCTGAGGTATTGACATTCTCTGCATTCCGTATTGAAAAAACATGCTGAGACTATAGTAATTATGTTACTGGCAGAGATGAGTGATGCAGAACTTTCCTCCTTAAAGGCAAGTTACAATCACATGAGCAGAAACAGGCACAAAGACTAAGCTTGGTAAAGAGTGTCTGGGTGAGCTAATGCTCATGTGCATTGCAGGATTGTGGCGAAATCTGGGGTGGAGATGGGGAAGAGTTCTAAACCAATATTTGGAGAGCTGTGGTAAAGCTTTCTAGCAGCTCTCTTACTCAGCAGTCAAGTGGGCATCAGAAAGCAACCCTTAGAACACACTGGAACGGGTGAGCAGGGATTCATCCAGGGGTCCTCTCTCATGGAATCAAAAAATGAAGCCGAGGACCAGAGGAGTTCAAACAAGGCAGGAGTTTATTGCAAGCAAACACAGGCTCCTCACTTGGGGCAAGGGACCCAAATGTGTTGGCGCAGAAGTCTGCTCTTCCCCTTGTATCTGCTAAAGGCCTACTCTATCTATCTGTGCAGCTCCTGTCTGGTTCCTGGCCTTTTTGCAACATTTTATTTTGCGCTTGCAAGAAAAACGTCCTTGTTTCAAAACACCCTGTTTTTCTAGAAACCATTTTGTGCTTTCAGTTTGCTCCACCGTTCCTCCTCCTTCCATCCCTTACCTTGTCTACCTAATTCTGCTAACCCCTTTCAAAACCATATTTTCTTATTCATAAGCTTCTGGGAAGTTTTTGTTTGCTTCTTTCCCCAAAATAGCTTTTTTTTCATTGAATGTCATCTACTTATTCAAAGTATGGACATTTTCTCTTTTAACTCTGAATTTTCATCCTTTTTCTGATAGGAGCCATTCATTCATTCCTTCATTTAAAAGTAAGCTCTTACTATATTTCAGATATGCACCAGAAACAGTAAAACAAACAAACAAGTAAACAAAACCAAACACTCATAAGGGGTTTAAATCCAGTAAATGAAGAGAGACCAAACACATTTTTGTACAGTGATAGAAGCTAGACAGAGGATTAAAATAAGGTGACATAGCAGAAAGTGATATGGTGTCTCTTTTCAATTGAGTAGTCAGGAAAAAACCAGGACAGAGGCCCTGATGTAGTGTGAGCTTGCCAGTTGGACCCCAAAGACCAGTGTGGGTCACAGAGTGGGCACGCTGGCAATGTGATGTAAGAATTGCAACAGATACCACTTTGCAATCCAGGACAAGAAGCATGTGTTGTCCTTGAGATGTATGCAGAATTTAAAAGAAGATTTTTGTAGGAAAATGATACAATTTGTATCTCTCAGAGATCACTTTGGGTGCTGTGCCATATGGAAGATATCCCAGTGGTCTAGAGGAGAGCTGACGTAGACTTGAACGAGGTGGTAGCAGTAGACAAAGAATGATCTATACTAATAAAAGCCTTGGGGGCAATCAGGCCAGCAGGGGAGGTCAGTTGGGGGCTATCAGGCTGGCAGGCATAAGTGGTTAGGGGCAATCAGGCAGGCAGGGAGACTGCTGGCCGGTTCAGGGATCAGGCCTAACCCGGTAATTGGACATCCTCCGAGGGGGTCCCAGATTGGAGAGGGGGTAGGCCAGCCTGAGGGACATCCTCTCCAGTGCATGAATTTTGTGCACCAGGCTGCTAGTGTGAACATAATTGGGTTGTGGTGAAGGTGTTAGAAGTTGGAAGTTTTCACCCTCTTTTTTTACTTCCATATAGGCATTCTGTAATTAGATGCTCAACTTATTTTATGTGTGGCTGCTGAAACTGGAGAGAAGAGAGGTTTGGATGAAGTGTTGTGCCTAGTGCCAGATGTTGGAAAAATAAGATGTATCTGGAAACCTTTCAGCACTAATTGAATTCTAAAATATTAGAGTCTCACAATAAGTGTATAAAGGCACCAGAAGGGTTCCTCTCCTGCATGGAGAAACATGACTAGCTTCACTTCTCTGCACCCTCTCAATAAAAGTCCTGCTTAGTAAGGAGTGAGGGTGATTATGGTGATAAGCAGGTAAATTCAATTAGAAGATGTAAACTCCATTGATGTACCAATAAAACATTTATGAAATGTTTTCTTCTCTAACTTGCATGTTAGATGTCATTTTGATGCACCTACATGGCTGCATAGCATTATTCCTGGTGGTCCTATGAGCTTTTTTGGTTATTGTCTTAAGTTTAATATTCTGGAGCTTTAGAGAAAATGTATGTATTAAAAGTGGGGATAAAGGGTTTATAATAATGGTGACATAATATTTCTCAGCTCTAATTTGCTCATCTGTCAAATGGGAATAATGCTTGCCCATATCAAGTATTTTAAGGAGAAAGTAAAATATAGAGCTTCATGCAATGTATATGGTATGTAGCATATACTTGATGAATGTTGATGATGATTATTTACTAACTGGAAGCCCAGCACACGAAATCACACGGCCCTGCCCACCTGCACCCGTCTTTGGTCATTATGCCATCAGGGCCGCAGGCCTTTAATATAGATAGATGTTGGAACATTTCTTCAGCTATAGGGGCCCTGACCAGTAATTAGGAGAAAGGAGGAAGAACCCAACCTAGGGATGGAAAATGGACAGAAGCTTTAAAGGGTACTCAGAATTTAGCGAGGGTAAAATAGGGTTGGAAAACTAAACGATATAATTGACATGCAAGAAGTAAATGGGTGCAAAGAAGTTTGAATGGGAAAAAAAGAGCTTTCCTTAAATGATGAGGATCTGACTTCAATTAGCAGAAAGCTCGGCTGTGAAGCAAGGCTGGTATTCCCTATGGGAGAGATCACTAAGGCACTAGACTCAGCATCTGGAAAGCATGATTTAATTTTCTAAGAGTCCCTCATCCTTTCTTACTGTCCAGTAATGAATCTTGAGGATGCTGGCTGTTTAAGGTTGCTTAGGAACTGCGCAGGGTTATACCTGCCTAAGGGAAATATCAGGATCCCTAACTAAGAGGAAGAAACAGAAGATAAAGGTCGGGCAGTGGAGGCTGATTCTAAGATATGACGATGTGATCTCAGTCTTGACTCAATTTCAGTCTGAGAATTCTCCTTGAAGGGAAAGAAGTAGAAAACGAACCCCTGCCCCATTAGGGTCCCCTTGTTCCATTTTTCTCCCACATCCACAGGAAAGGAGGGTTGTGGTTCATGAAGTTTTAGAGAATCTTCCCAGCTTTTCTGTTGGATCTGGAGTTTACCCTTTTTCTTCAGAGCTTCGGAAGAAGGACTGAAGATTCCCAGAACAGCTTGTTTTTTGTATCCCTTCCCTTTCCTGTGTAGACCTTTCGGGAAAAAGTAACTTGGCTTCATTTATAGTCTAAGTTCAGAAATGGGAAGCCTGTAGGGGATAGAGTTCTTCAAGGTAACAATCATGACTGCTGTGTCATCTTTCTCAAATTAATTTTAGCATGGCTAAAGGAACTGCACTTCTCTTCATCTTCACTACCTTTTTCAGCTGAACAAAAAGACCAGATGTTATGAAATCATGATCTTCTACACAGCACAATGCTGTGGTCTCCAGGGTTTTAGGTTCATATGCACAGCCTCTCCATAGTCACATGCCCAGGGAATGCGGCTGTTCTGGGGGTTAGTAACTCCAAAGACATTAATTTTATTTAGCATTTCCTCAGCAATAGCTCTGCATTCACTAATGGCACCTTAGGTCCCTTGGGATAGTCACATATTAAACTAGAAATACTCAAATTGTCACTATTGCAAAAGTGAGAGAAGATTTTTAACTCTCGAGTAACCATCACATTGTCATGGAAAGAATTTATCTGGTGTACCATTCAAAACTATAATGTTGAATTGGGACCAAGTTAATTCTATTTTTTTTTCTCAGAAATATGGGAACACTCTTACTTTAAAAAAAGTGTTTAAATGTGTGCTATTTTATTTAATAAAAGATTTTCAGATCAAAGTAATTGAATAAATGTTTAGTCACTTGGCATTGTACTTGTAATATAATTGGTCCCCTACAGAATATGAATGGTTTTTATTCATAGTAATCCCACCATTTGTGTACATTAGAATTATATCACGTAGAGAAAATGGACTCTTTAGAGTTGGAAAACATATTTGATGACATCTAATTTTTATATTCGTATACAGAAAAAAAAAAAAAGAATTCTAAGGAAGGACCATGGCCAGGGAGAGCATAAAATTAGGGATCATTCATGTGAGAGGAATCACTGCATACTGGAACCAGAAGATAACAGTTTTGAACTTATTTTTTCTGTGTCATATTAGCCATGTGACTTTGGGCAAGTTTGTGAGCTTCTTTGAGTTTTATTGTAGAATGGGAATATTAATACACTAGAGGCCCAGTGCATGAAATACGTGCACGAGGTGGAGAGGGGTGTCCCTCAGCCCAGCCTGCACCCTTTCCAATCTGGGACCCCTCAAGAGATGTCCGGTGGGATTGGAACGGGCACTCAGACATCCCTCTCACAATCCAGGACTGCTGCCTCCCAACCGCTTATCTGCCTGCCTGCCTGATCGCCCCTAACTGCTTCTGCCTGCCAGCCTGATCACCCCCTAACCACTCCCCTGCCAGCTTGATCAACGCCTAACTGCTCCCCTGCTGGCCCGATTGCCCACAACTACCCTCCTGCTGGCCATCTTGGGGCGCCATCTTGTGTCCATATGGGGAAGCCATCTTGTGTGTTAGAGTGATGGTCAATTTGCATTTTACCTCTTTATTATATAGGATAACATGAGTTGTTTGGAGGTCCAATGAAATAAGTTTCACAGAATTATGTTATAAACTACAGAAAATTGTAAAACATGCTTACTATCATTAAAAAAAAGGAATGATAATATTTATTGCATTATATAAAATTCCAGGACCATTTTTGGAGAGCTTTCCAAAGCTGCACCATAATTTGTGAAGATTGCATGATTTTCTTATTTTTACTAAGACTAAATAAAAGACTCTTTAGAGTTGGAAAACATATTTGATGACATCTAATTTTTATATTCGTATACAGAAAAAAAAAAGAACAGTAAATGTGAGGCTCACTTTCACTGCTAGTGAATGAGAGAATGCATCTTTAAGCTTGGGTCCAGTCTTTTCTCCTCCTTTCATATTATCCTTTCTCAGATGATTCTTCTAAGGTAAACTCTCTCTAGGTAATTTGATTAGTTCACTGGAATATCCATTTAAAAACTGTTTCAAAAAAGCTAACAAAAAATGAGAAGTTTAGTGTTTAATTTGTGTTATCACTCAAAAATAAATATTCCTTTTAACTAGTGAGACCACTGTGGTAGGAGAAAGTGCCAAAGACATGGCCAGTTTTCCCCACAGTAGACAGAGGCAATTCAAGGAATTAAAGTGGTCCCATCTGTACTATCATGCAAAACCTGTCTGAAAGGGCCCATTTAAATATTAGTAATGTTATATATTCTTCTTTGCTGGGTCTTTGTTTACTCTGCGGGTTGTATAAGTGACACATGTACACATTGTTTTATGGCTTTAGTTCTGAAATTCTTGCTGTGCGTATGTGTGTGTGTGAGAGAGAGAAAGGGTAGCACAATCCTTTCCAGACCCTCAGAAGACATTTGGCAATTTAAGATTTTGGTTATTACAGCTCAGGAGATGTCACTGCTACTGGAAAATAGTGGGTAGAGGCCAGTGATACTGCTAAATATCCTATACTCTCCAGGACAGCCCCCACAACAAAGAATTATCTGGCCCAACATGATGTCAATAAAAATAATTCTTTGTATTAGAATAGTGTGGCATCATTTTCACATGCATGATCTTAATAATACACATAAAGTCACTGAAGTAAACATGCTTCTCTCTAATTATAGATGAGCAAATTGAGATTTGAAAGGGATAAGCAACTTTACCAAGGCCATGTGATGAGGAATGCGAAGGCGTTAGAGCATGAAAATTCATCTTTAACCTCCTCAGATTCTACTTTCCATATTTTTACTTGAAATGTTCTGGGCAAAGATGGATTCTCCAATCCGTCCCACCTCAAGCCCAGCACACCTTATAACTGCTAGACCCCTTTGGGGGTCGAACGACCCTTTCACAGGGGTCGCCTAAATACATCCTGCATATCAGATATTTACATTACGATTCATAATGTAGCAACATTACAGTTATGAAGCAGCAACAAAAATAAATTTTTATGGTTGGGGGTCACCACGACATGAGGAACTGTATTAAAGGGTCGCGGCATCAGGAAGGTTGAGAACCACTGTGCTAGAGTGTCAAAAATACGTGCTGGTTAATTGACCAATTTTAAAAGACCTCAAGGACAACCACCAATATTATTCCATCCTATTTTTTTGTATAGGAAATGTCAACTCAGACCTTTGGGCAATATTTCTTTGTAAATTTCACATGCGCTTTCTGTTTTATCTCTGTTTGCATGATTTTGCTCCCTTGAAAACCTTAGACTATTTTAAAGTGTAAAAGCCTGAAACTTCCAGCTAGCAATAGTATGTAGCCACTTGGTGTCTGCCTCTTCAGCTGATACATTCATGGAGGCTCAGGCAGAGGAGCCCAGGAGGATGAGCTAGCTTTTGAGTGACAGCACATTTCAAGGACAGGAAAATGACAAACTGGAAACAGAACAGGGGCAATGTCCTCCCAAACAACAACAATTATACCAAACACAGTAACAGCTTTGGCTCTCTGCCAGGAATTCCATCCCCAAACTAATTTATTAAGGTGGTATGTTAATACTGCACAACAATAGTAAGGCTGGCTTGGTGTTAAATTTAGCTCAAGAAGCAATTAAAGACAGAAAGAAAAAGAACACCGAGGCCGCAGATGACGGGCACGCTGCAAGATGTTCAACACATTTCTTCCGCAGACAGCAGAAACAATCCACCTGCAAATTTGAAACTTTCTCCATTCTTGGGTTGAAAGCCGTCATTTAAGTTGATCAGTTCGGTAGGAAAAAAAAATAAACCCGTAGTTATTTGGAAATATGTCAAAATATATTCTGAGGGAGAGAAAAAAAAACACACTCTGAAATTGATGATTTGGCTGAAATCTTCACTTTTTAATTGGTGCTTCTGTTCTAAGGCAGCTTTTTTTTTTTTTAAAAAAAACCATTTTCTACCTTCATCCATGTTTATAGTTTCATTTTACTCTCACAAAAAGATTCTAGTATTGGTATCAATTAGTATATTTACCCATTTTTCTACTATATGTCTAAGTGTGCTCTAAAAGTTTTTTTTTTAAATTCTGACCTTGAAGATATGTTTTTATTGATTTGAGAGAGAGAGAAAAAAACATTGATGTGTGAGAGAGAAACATTGATCGGTTGCCTCCCTTGCACACCCGTAGGAGGGATTAAAACAGCAACCTAGGTATGTACCCTGACTGGAAATCAAACCTACAACCTTTTGGTGAATGGGATGCTGCTTCAACCAACTGAACCACCTGGCCATGGCTAAAACACTTTTTTGGGGGGATGAAATTAACTGTGTATATTTGCTGTGAGGGTTTGACAGTTAACACTGAAATATTACATAGAAGAGGAGAAGCAGACTGAGGTCAACATGGGAGATCATAAGTCCAGTTTTTATTTAATCTCAACTTTAGTTTTGTACTTTTTCAATATTTACGAATGCATAGGAGAAACTGGGATTTTTCTGAAAGCTTCATGAAAACAGCATCATCTTTTGTAATTAAAAAAAAATGCTAACGCTGATCTGGCATAATGAAATGGAATGAAAGTATTCATTTTTCCTTTTAATCTTCTCTATTATGATCTAATTACTTAAAAAAAAATCTCAGCTTTGATTTAAGTAAATCAGTAGCATTTGGTGAAAGATACTTAACACGGTGACATAATGCTGTCACAAAGTAAACGAGTAAGTAAGCCCAACTCTCCTCACTGTTACTTTAAAGCTCACGATATACTTGTGCAGATGGAACATCTTAAATCAAAACAAGTTTTTCCTCTAATGATTTTTCTTTCTCCTTTTTTCAAAGGTATGTTTTTATTGATTTCAGAGAGAGGGAGAAAGAAACATCAATGATGAGAATCACTGATTGGCTGCTTCCCGCACACCCCCTGCTGGGGATTGAGCCCACAACCTGGTCATGTGCCCTGACAGGGAATCAAACCATAATCTCCTGACTCATGGATGGACGCCCAAGTACTAAGCTGCCAGCCAGGTTCTTCCTCATTCTTCCTCTCCCCTCCTGCAGTATACTCCAAGTAGAACTCCTAGAAAACAAGCAGCTTTATTCTCTTCAAGGATGGACCCCGTGTTTTAATTCACATGTGACTCATAGAACCTTGTTGCATCAGAGGTCTCTTTCCATTGTTGTTTTTTTAAGGCTAAGAAAATTCTGAGGTCAAACTTTACTCTCATTTTCTGACATTTCAAAATAGAATGAATAAAATGACATGAAAATAGTTTCAGAGAACAGGAGGGGGGGAATATTTTCTAGTTACTTCATCTCAAAGGATTGGACTGTAAGATACTCTCATTCTACTGTGTTGAGAGTTTCAAGCATTGACATGATGTTGCCTTAATACCCAGTAATAAAACAAAACCATTTCTGTCTTGTAGCATCTTTTTCAGACCCCATTCCACTCCTGCCTGCCTTCCGGCAGTTGACTGTTATCATCATCTCTTCTCCACATGGTCAGGCCAGCTGATGTGTGCTGCCTGAGTGCTGATGAGCAGGGTAGCACACCTCCTGGGTGGTGACCTTGTCATGTGACAAGCAGCACAGTTATATGACGCCAAGAAACAGCAGCAGCAGGCCAGCCAAGCTTGTAGCCATCCTGAGTGGCCTGATTCATTTTGATCAAAGAATCAAGATGACTCCCAGACTAGGAGCTCTAACCTGAAGGACAGTCTTTCTTTAACCATCCTATAAGATGACACATTCTGTATTTGTTTATTCACATACATGTGAGAAAATAAATAGTTGTATTCTCACTGCCATTCTGAAATACACAAGAAGATAATACATGTACCTTTCATTTTCCCTGAAGCACTTAGAGGATTTGTAATTTATAGACTGTTTGTTCTCTAAATCTTATGTGTGTATAATGTGGGGGACAGAGCTATCAGCTCCTTTAGAGTCCTAGGAAAAATTAGGACTTTTCCTTGATTAAAAAGAGTTGTTATATCTCATGTTTCAAATTACAACCATAATTTTTCATCAGAAGTTTTCAAGAAATAGAGAATTAGCAGAGAAACTAGAGGAAAATGCCTTTTTTTAAAATTGATAAAGGCTAGAATAAGCTTGAGAAAGTGAAAATAATCCTGTATAGGACACAATTCTACACTCACTTGCAGATTTATTTCCTACCCATATTTTGCATTGATGTATGCATTTTTTTCAGTTTTATGGAATTTGACTGTTTCCCTTTTAAGATATCTGTAAGAATGACTCTTTTTGTCCCCTTCCTTCCTTCCTTCCTTCCTTCCTTCCTTCCTTCCTTCCTTCCTTCCTTCCTTCCTTCCTTCCTTCCTTCCTTCCTTCAGTTTTGATGATCTTCTAAATTTGTCTTGGATTGGAAATCTCAATTTACATGTGCTATTTTTGAGATCGTGAAGAAAGGACAGAAGACAACACTATTTTGCATGTCTTGAGTTTAAAGTTGTCAATTTAACTTAAATGATAACAATTTCAAGATCAAATTTCAAGATCAAAGTATAATGGTCATATTTTTCAGTTTTTTAAAAAGTGAAGACTTTTTACGTAGGATTAATTCAGGTATATAGTGAATTAATTTCCTTATCTGAATGCTAACCCATCAGGTTAGGCGCTCCATTTTCTAATTTTACTAAATGATAATTACCTACCTGCCTCATCTTTGTCATCTTTAGTATGCAGCACACATTCTCTTAAAACAACACCAGTTTTCTTCCTATCTTCCAAGCACCATCATTTGAGAATACAATGTATTATCCAAGTTGGCAATATCTGTATTAGTCTTGATATTTTTTTCCAGGTTTCATTTAAAGTGCTTACCTTTAGGTGTTTTTGATATTTAATGTTTCATGAATCCACAGAAGTGGACTGAAAAGACAAATGCGGGTAGGATGTACAGTGCTGTGGGTGAAAGGCTACGCCTTAATTTGACGAAGTGCCTTTAAATTAGGCCTCAGTCTCGGTTGGTTCCCCATTATTTTGTTCCATTAACATGGTTGTAGAGAAAACTTTCAAACACCGACCCTTGTAAAATCTTTCATAGCCATCAGATTGTCTCCTTAACAGAAAATGAGAGAAGAGAAATGTCAGGAAGAGCAAGGATTATCTTAACCTCGCACTACACTGATCAGAACCCCACTCTAACTCAGTGATTACAAAACCTGTCAGAGTCACCCACTGACTTATTTTTGCAGAATGCTGGTCTTCGGAATTAGGGTCAAGAACAGCAAGAGGATTAAAGACACATCCTCATAATGAGAGTCAGTGTCCCCCTAATTAGAGTCCACATTGAGGCTGTCCACATTTCACTGACACGGTCACAGAAAACATTAAGTTACCTTTATAAGTCACTTTAATGTCAGAAATTATGAACAAGAATTCTGTTGTGATATGTGTCTCCATTATTTCTCTAGCTGCTTCTAATTTTTAACACTGTCAACTAATAGAATTTGTCAACAGATACTTTTTAAAAATATGTATTTTTATTGATTTTAGTGAAGAAGGGAGAGGGAGAGAGAGAGATAGAAAAATCAGTGACGAGAGAGAATCATTGATCGGCTACCTCCTGCATGCCCCACACTGGGGATCGAGCCTGCAACCCAGGCATGTGCCCTTGACCAGAATCAAACCTGGGACCCTTCATTCAGCAGGCCCATGTCCTGTCCAGTGAGGCAAATCAGCTAGGGCAATAGATGCTTTGACCACTGTGCTTTTCTGTATGGGGAGTGAGTAGAGTGATTGTATGAGCAATCAGTCACATAGGTTTAGATTATTCAGCATATGTTTTTTTTTTCTTTTTTTATCATATTAATCAAGCAGAAATTATGCTGACAAGGAGGAGGGTCATTCTAAAAAAGTCAACTGTCAATAAATACTCATTTACTTAAAATAGAAATAGAGTCACACTAACATTTTTACTATGGATAGTGTTTAAAAATTGGCTCTTTTGTTAGCAGTTAGCAGAACAGTTAATTTATATGTTGGGGCGAGTAGGACACAACATGATTAATTAGCTTAATGTATGTACTCTAGATGCAAATACAGAGACAGCAGTGCCAAATTATGCATGCTTCCTGTTCACTGGGTTGAGCAGGAAAATACCGTCTGGAAGCACCCAGATTTCTACCGAGTCCCTCCTCTGTTCTCTAGGGACTAATTGTCATATCAGCCACACAGCATTTTATTTTTATCATTGAAGCTGGGAAACAAGCTGGCAAAATTTTCTGAATTTCAATTAATCTGTTTGAGATGTTTCCTCACAGTCCACTTTAAGTGTATTCATATTAGAGCAATATTTATCTAAAATGTATGCTATATTTAAACAATATCAGTTGGGTGGCACTGTAATAATCATTATTTCCTCATATTAGAAAAAAATAAAGAGCAACAACAACACTCTATATATTTAGGGGGAAAATACATTTCCTATTACTGAGGTGAGTCAAAAGGACACACTGGTGATAGTTAAGAACATAGGATTTTATGAGCTCTGCATTTTAAAGAACATGATTAAATTAATTGGGAAGAAGTGCCCAAGTTAGGAGCAGAGCAGGAATACAACACGGTGTTTTTCTAGGAACCGAGGTGCACTTTGGGGTGGGGGTTGATACACTAACAAAAGTATAGCCTATTAATTCTAACTCTAATGTGTTTTAAGGCCTAACTCTACTCTGGTGTGTTACACCGCAATTCTGGATTTATTACTACTACATAATTGTAATTATAGTCATTTTGTACTATTACCTTTGCTTTCAGTTCTCCCCTTTTCTCTCTGCCTCTCTCTTAAAACCTCCCTCAGAGGCATTAATGCAAGGGAGCTAATAAAAAAAAAAAAAGGCTGGATGCTGTAGCACAGATGCCGGCTGGCAGGTCTGAAAGCCTCGGTCACACATTGAGCACTGGACGCTGTGGCTTTTCTGATATGCAGTGGCTACGACAATTGGTCCTGTGTTACCTTGAACTAGGAAATTTTAAAGATCTATTCGTTTGCTGATGGAGTAAAGGAATGAAAACAAGCAAACAACTTAGTTCATTGTTTTGTGAACATTGTTTGTGGAAACCCATTTATAGGAAAGGGAATTCTTCCTTGATACAAGAGGTTTATCTACCAATAATTGATAAATATACGCCGGTCAGGAGGTGTACAGTCAAATGGAAAAGCTTGTGACGGCCTCTGCCAAAGCTTCTCAATGCAAAGCATGGGAGTCTTCCTGTAATGTCATAATTATCAGCTGGAAGCCCTCCATACAAAATGTAAAAATAACCATGTGCCATCTGGTAATTGGTTTTCCCGGCAAATACATATGCAAAAGGGAATCGAGAGCGACAACAAAATTGAAAATCCAGTGCAAGGGAATGCTGTGTGGCGGCCGGAGTTTTAATAAGCCACTTGCTGTGAAATCAGTTTCACAACCCCATAGTATGATAATATAAAGCGTTACAAGGTATGTACATAAGCATGAAAGTACCATTATATTTATGGATATGGGCAAGCTATTGCAGTTAATGTTTGGGCTTCCCATACTGAGAGACATGTTCTGAGGAGATTGTACCTGTAGTTAAATACTTAGTAGCTAATAAAAGTGAGCTAAAAATCACCATGACATTTAGCCACAACTGAAGCGTATTTCCCCGGGTTTATTTCTCATAAGTGAGTTTATGGCTACACTGCTTTCTCTTGCGAAGAAGAAGTGGAAGCCTCTTTACAATATATAGCACCTAGATTCTCATAGTACTATTAATGGTAAAAAATAAAATAAAAAATAAAAAATCTTTCACTGTGAAGTGGTTCGATTCTGTATTGAAATCGTTGGGTCAATATAGAAACGTGTTGTGTAATTACTTTGACATAAAGGCTTGGCTCAGTCTTTTTGTAACCTTGTATTTGGCTGCTCTCGCCCTTCAAATCATTCCCTGTGAAACATTTCACTTCCCGCTGTGGCAAACAAGAGGAAGCTGTAGCAAAGGAAAACATATGGGCAGCTCCAAATTCATCCCTGGCACCGTTCAGCAAAAAGCTTCAGAAGTTACCGCGTTCGGAGCCGTGGCAGTACTGGACTGTCGCATGAAGGTCTCCTCCTTTACCTATCATGAAGCACTTTTTAGCTGCAGTGTCATTAAATTCCATCCAAATCCTTGTGGAGAGCAAGGGAATGAAAGATGCCTTATGAAATGCAGAGTTTGTCCCCTCTTTCCCTCTTGCATCATCCTGAGAGAGTGACTCACTGGCGTTTCTTCTCGCTGTAGGACCCAAGGCCTTTCATCCCAACCCCACATGCCCAGGGTTTGATACCAGAAGAATCAAAGGGACCTGGGCTCTTAGGGTGCACAGACGACTGCAAAGGGCTCCAGGGTGCCCAGTGAGCTCTCATAGTGCTCTCAATTTATATTCTCCTCAGAATCGGTGGCAAATATTCAATACTAAAGTTAGTGCGTCCACCTTGTGAAATAAAATTTTCAGTTATTTCGTGTACACTTAAAATCAATTATTTCTAGTTTTTAACTTCATGTAAGCAGGATATGGTCAGAAACAGGCATATTCTCAGTTTGGTCCGTGTGAAGCCAGACATGTATCTGTGATGGCCAGGCGACACTCTAATTGGACGTTCGTGTGATTGCGAGGATAGAGGGCAGGAACCCGGATTTTACTGACGAACTGAGAAACTGAAGGAATAAAAGGCAAAACAGAGTTGGCCATTGCTACCAAGATAATGCATTATACAACTTGGTAGCTATGAAGAGATGATACTTTAGCTTTATAGGAAAGGGGCCCCGCCGCTCTTAGTTCTGTGACCTTTGGCATTCCCTTAGCTTCTCTAAGCCTAGCTGTCCTTACCTGTAAACTCCTGATAATAGTACAGTAGCATTGGAAAGGAGGCAGTGTAAGAAAATGGCCAAGAGAAACATCTCGAGAGTAATACTTCCTGGGTTTGCATCTCAGTTTCAAAATTCACCACTGTGTCAACATGGACAAATTACTCAAACATCCTTCTGCCTCAGTTTCATCATTTATAAAATGGAGATATTAGAAATTAAGTCCTTAAGGAGTTATTGTAAGTTGAGTGTGGACTGCTTCTAGATGATCTTACAATGGATGTGCTAAGGTGCTAAGATGAGTAAATAAAGTAAAAATTGAGTAGTACGAAAATACCTTTTTAAATGATTAAATTGTCTATGAAGTACTGTGTGTGTGGTTCTGTGTCGTATACAGTTTTGTGTAGGAATAGATGTGTATAGAGAAAGTTTGGTTTATAAGAGCATATATATGTAACATATAACTTTGTTGTATTTTAAATTCTATAAAACTAGGGGCCCAGTGCACAAATAAATTTGTGCACTCAGGGGGTGGGAGGTGTCCCTCAGCCCAGCCTGTGCCCTCTCACAAGTCTGGGACCCCTCAAGGGATGTCCACCTGCTGGCATGCCTGGCCGGCCTGGGTGAGGGGCTGATGGCAGTTTGCAGGCTGGCCAAGCCCGCTACGCCCTGCCCACCCCTCGCCCGCCACCCGCCCACCCCACAAACCCCGCCCGCCCCGCCGCCTGTGCCACACCCGCCTCTGTGGCTGTGCTGCCGGCCTCCATTTTGGCTGAGTTAATTTGTATACAGCTGCTCTGATTGGCTGGTGGGCTTGGCTTGGCTTGTGGGCGTGGCTTAGGCATCCTGAAGAGATAGTTAATTTCAATATTACTCTTTTATTAGAGTAGATAGAGGGAAAAACCACATAGCTTTGTCATAGAGTTGAATTAGTTTAAGTTAAATGCATAAATGGTGATGATCCACTGTGGTTCCACATAGGGTTAATTTAAAAATTAGATGAAATAACATATGTGGTACCTTACTCCTAGTGGCTGAGACGTTGAAAGGGTTAGTAAAATGCTGAGCATTATTTATCGTGTCCTCACTGTTATTTTTACTTAGTTACAGTGCAGGGCAGGTAACTGTCCTTCGGCAAATTTTAAAGCTGTGTCTATGGAAGCACTCTGGTTGTCTTCTGCTGTTTTCTGCAGATGGCAGTCGCCCCTCCTATCCTAAATGTTGTCGTTATGGTTGTATGGAAGAGCACGTGAAGTCAGGCTAATGCAGGCCTCCTGCCTGCTCTGGGAATGACTTTCTTCTTGTGAATGAGAAGACCTTGCTGATGCATTGTGGGACAAGAAACTTTTCTGCTTTCTCTGCTTTTTATTTCAGTGTCTTGCCACACTGCCATTTTTAAGTTTCAGTGATGAGTCTTCAAAATCACACTTTTGTCCTGAATCTAATACAGAAAGTGACAACTTCTGTTTGTTGAAGCTGGCTCTGTAGAAATGCATGTGCACATTTGGATATAGACAGAGGCAAGAGACACACCTACTCCCTTGTCTGGCTTAACCTTGCAACAGTGGGTAGAATCTATATTCCTGTGGTGGTTTATGTTTTATTTTACTTATTCATTTTTTTAGAAACCAGAAACTCCACTGTCACAGTTTTTACTAAACGAGGTGTACTATCCCAAGTTTTGTTATTTTACTAATATTATACTTTTCTACTTCCTAATGCTTTATTCAATGCAATTTTCTTTTTCAAATTCAACACATACCATCCCAAATTCAATGTGTGTTTCTTGAGTAGAGCACAGTAAGCGGTGATACATGGAAGCGACCTGTATCCCAGCCAGGTCTGTGCCTTTCTCCCAAGTCTCCTTGGAGGCAAGTCCATTCCTCAGTGGGACGGACTGCAGCAGAAATATACAAACATGGTCACAGAGGTTGATTTGAAGGGAAAATTGAAGAGAGTTTGTTGTTATCAAGTGAGAACTATCTCTGGCTATGATTCAGTGTTTTTTGTTTTGTTTTGTTTTGTTTTTTATGCACCGCACACTGTTAGTCTGTTTGGTAGGAAATGATTCTAGTTCACCTGCTTAGCAATAGTAAAACAACCCAGTGACTGAAAGGAAGATGAGAAAATACTTTCATTTTCAGCATTATAAATCCATGTGAAGCTCTGCTAGTATAGGCTTTAACTTACTTATGGTTCTATCTTCTGAATTTAGCTAAAATGTGGGAATAACAAAATGAATGCACAAAAATTTATAATTTTACTCTAAACATTGCAAATTTTGTGTTAGAAGAGGCAACAGCAAAATATATTTTTTAGGGTTAAATATTCATTATTTTTAGGAAGAAAAATGTTAACCATTTTGTGTTGCAGTAAAACAATGATTCCAAGTTTGTATTCCAGACTTCCTGTATGCTATCAAATGAATGAGTCACATTAGGTGATCACCAAGAATTGTGAGAGTTACATGAAAAAAAAAAAATCATTTTATATGACAAGACATTTTAGGAGAATGCAAATACTATTAGTCAAGAAAGAGTTACTTTTTTGATGAACTTCATTTGTGGCCCTTTACCTCTACTCATTTGAACATTGAAAGAACAGTACAGGCTTATGATAGTACAACCATTGAGTGTATTTATTTTTTCCACAAAAAATGGGCTTTTGTGGCCAGTCCATTGCTTAAGGACTGGCATTTCCATTTTATCCAACCAATCCCAATGAAGATATTTACATGATGTGGTGAGCACAAGAATTGATGCTTTTAAGTTTTTAAGGCATAAGAACATATAAATAAATAGTAATAACTGTTATATAAAAGCAGAAGAATCTTAAAATTATTTTAAATACACCATAAAGAAGTCTATATATAAATTAGAAGCTTCTTTAAAAAGACAATTTTTGGAGTTTAATTGGTATATGTGAATTATGTTACTCTTAGGGATGGAATTGAAAAGGACACTACTTCTTAAGATTGATTCTTATTTCTAATCCAATTAACCATATGAAGGTGTTGCCTTTACAGTTACTGAAATATACAACAAATTGATGTACCAATGTCCACTTCTCTCAATTGCAACAAGAAATGGAATGTTAGGATTTAAATCAGGGGCATTCTGTATTCACATGGCAGTGCCTAGTATTTATGGAATATGTTAACAAAGTATTCTGGTAAGCTACTTGCCGGCAACATCTGTATTCAATTAAAATGCCACGAGGGGATGGAGGATCAGAGCAAGAACAAGATGCAGGGTACAATATTTAAACAAGAAAAAAAAAACATATATTGTGGCTCAATGTACTACTCTAGTCAAATAAATGTGTTTATACTTAATAATATACTATTGTTTTCCTAGTCCTAGTATGACATAACTAGAAAATGATCTCTTTAAAAAGTGGCAGAAAATTATTTCTGTTGACATGTAGCATAGGATTTCAACCTGATTTTGTTTTCATTAATGTGAAAAAGTAATCATAGTGTCTCTATTACAACATTTTTTGGGTACTATTCTTTGATGTATTTTTGAAGAGAATGTGATGGAAGTCTACATTTCATCATTTACCAGATTCAGTTATTTAGAAGTGTTCCAAGTATACCTTGTTACAAGGTTCCTAATATTTTTACTAAAATGAGAATGTGTCTTTGACTGACACACCCTTAGTAGTTGATTTAAATGAAAGCTAGGGAATGAGAAAGGGCATGATAGTATAATGTTCTTCAATCTCTCAGATGTAAGTAGGAAAGAGTAAGGCTAAAGAAAGCGGTGTCTTCAAGATATTGGAGGTGGTAACAGCTGGGATCCTGGATGCAGAGGGTTGGTCCATGTGTCTCGCAGGAGAGGACCCCTGAGGTCTTTATCTTCAGCTTCCCCCCTCCCTGTGGATAGGGATTGGTGGATCCCATCCCTTCTCCGTGGACACTAGTGGTCTCTCCAATTCCAGGCTATTTCATCAGTGCTCTGCTGGGCAGTCTCAAAAATACATCTTGAACAATTGTGCAAGAGTTCTGTGGGGTAACCCCTAGGGGGAGCCCTGCCAGGTGCAGGTGTGCCCCTCTGGAGCTGTGGCAGGTCCTGCTCACTGTTCTCCCAGAGGGGGGCCTTTCCCCTTGTCCCCAGGGGATCTGCTGGGGCCTCTGATGCCTCACTTTGTCCCCAGGGCTGGTCACCACAAGCCCAGAAGCCTGCCAGTCTGATGGTGACAGTGCCCTCTCCCCAGTGTTGACAGTGGGTGTGTCCCCATCAGGGAGATGGGACATCTCTTACAGGTACGGGCCTGTGTACTGTCTCTTGGTGGAAGTGCCTGTGTTTGTATTTTGTCAATTTAGAAAACACCAACTTTCCAGAGTTTGCTGCACACAGAGGTGTTACACCTTTATCTGCCCTTGGGTTGTGAGGAATGCTTTCCAGCTTATGGTTTGTCTTTCCAGATTTCTGCATTTCCTTTCTTTCTGTTTTGGGCACAAGAAAAGGCAGTGGTTGCCTGACTAGCTCCTAGCCCTGGGGTCACACATAGCACAACGGTCTCTGCCCCAAGATTGTGCACACACTTATTAAAAGGGATTCCCCTTCTTTCTCTTTTTTTTTTTTTTTAAATCTTTAATCCATCTGGGATTTCCCTTTCAAATAACAAAAATGCTATTTCAGATAAAAACAAACAAAAATACGCAAACAGACATAAAAAGGCCCTATTGTGAGATCCCATGTGTAGGGAACATCCAGAACAGATGAAGGAACAGAGACAGAAAGCAGACCCGGGGTCTCCAGGAGCCGGAGGGGCGGGCGTGAGTACTGTTGGAGCAGGGTTTCCTTTTGGGGGATGGAACACCCTGCAACTAGACAGTGGTGATGCTTGCCCAGCATTGTGAGTGTCCTTCATGCTCAGGAATGGCACCATTTAAAATACAATAATTTTATTTATTTGTTTGTTTGTTTATTTATTTATTTGAGTCACCCCATGAAGAAACAAAGCATAAAAGAAGAAGGATAGAGAAAAGAAAAAGACTCCACAATAAAAATAAAACAATAAACAACTGAATGACCCCAAGAAGAAAAATAAAACATAAAAAGGAGGGAAAATAGGAGGAAAAGGTCAGCGAGGGGGCGTAGCACAAGTGTTTCTGAGGGGGGAGGGCGAGCAGTCTCAGCCAGCGGCTCTGGAGCTGGCCCTGCTAGGTTTTCAGGAGGCAGCTCCTCCTCTGAGGCAGGACCCAGGGCAGGGTCCAGGGAGGGCTCCTCCTCCAGGGGTGGCAGGGCCTCAGTCATGTCTGCAGGTGCCTCCCAGGCCGGCCCGGCTCCACAGCTGCAGCCAGAGTGGCTGCTGGAGGTGGCAGGACCTCTGCAGGTGCAACGCCCCAGCTCTTCATGAGGCTCCTGTGGATAGCCATCAGGTGTTACCCCAGGAACCTCCTCTGCCTCCTGTGCTGGGGTTGTGAGTGGAGGAAAGATCACCTGGTGCCTGATTTTCCATGTAACCCCCAAACACAGAACATGGCCACCGCCCAGGATCCACCACAGGTTTTTCACTGGCCAGCCTCTGGGGATGCTCCCTGAGTGTCTGGCGCTGAGCCCTCTGCACAGGCTTGCATGCATTTCCTCCCCCCATCCCTCTCCCGTCCCCCACTTTCTCACCCTTGGGCTCTGCCTCCTGGGGCTGCAGGTCCTCTGGCTCAGTGTGATTCACGTGGGCCTGGTGCTCCAGGTAGGCATCACAGATTGGGAACCCCCCGCGGAGCCTGGGGGGCTCTAGAAAGAAGGGGAAAATTGGCATCTTTGCTGACTGAGTGGCTTGCTGATGGAGGCTTAAGGAGCCTGGGTGGCTTCAGTAGAGGAGTCCAGCTCTGGTCACTCAAGGGCTCTGGTTCCCCAGACCCCCAGCTGGCCAAGTGCACTGCGGGCCTGCTCTGGCCCTCAGCAGTATGGCTCACCTGCCCCTCAATGATGAAGACGGGGCTGGGGCCTTTGTTGACCAGCTGCTATTCCTCTGTGACCTGGGTTGAGCTCTGCAATGACAGTGACAGGCAGTCGGTCCAAGGCCTTCTTGGCCCCAGTCGCTGCTGCTTCTGCCCACTGGACCTTCTGCTCCCGGATCAGGCCCAGCCCTGTGTCTGCACAGACCCCCCACCCAGGGGAAATGAGAGTCACCTCCAGGGCTCAGGACAGACCTCTGGCAGAGGGCACCACCACACTCCCTGTCCACTCAGTGAGCTTTGACCTGGGTGTGAACATGACTGGTCCACCAGGCTTCTGACCCCTCCTCAGCCTGTTCCTGCTCAGGCCTTTTCTATGTGAGCCCGCCTTACACACACACACACACACACACACACACACACACACACACACACACACAGCTTGGAGGGGATATCAGGCTGCCCAGGTGGGATCAGAGTGGTGGCCTGACCCGAACAAAACCACCCTAGGCCTCCCTGTGTTACCTCTGGGTTTCACTTTGTAAGGGGCCACAGGCGTCGAATAGAATGAGTCCAGACCCAGCGGCAGCCTTGGCCAAATAAACTCTTATCACTGCCTCTCTTGAGTCCTCGACCTCCGGACACGGGAGACAACATGAAAACATGGTGACCTCTCCAATGTCTCCATCCGAGGGAGAAGGGAAGGGGCAGTTATATAATGGGGCTGCTTGGGTACTAGACTTCCAGTTTTTGTTGGGCACTTCCGTCGGGAAGTGAGGTCACAGTTTTGTCTGAGGAGATGCCCAGGGTAGGGCACGAGGAGTGATGCAGGGAAGCTCAAAATGGTTTTGTCCAGGCCAGGCCTGACTGATCCCACCTGATCTGCCTTGAACAGCCCAATGTCCCCTCCACAGGTATGTGTGTACCAGCAGACTTACAGCTGTTGGGGGAGGGGGCTTCGATGAAGGGATTGAGCAAAGAAGAAAAATAAAAGAGAAAGACTTTGTTGACATGGACAGCCCTGTGCTGATTGGGGAGAGAGGAAGGGAGGAGTGGAAGTGGAAGAGTGCATAGGGGGTATAAATTGTGATGGAATATAAAATACAATAGAAAGAATATGATAAGAACCATATTTGGATAGTGTCAAATTTATTGCTTGTTCATATTTATTTATTTTATTTTTGTTTTTAATCCTCACTCGAGGATATTTTTTCCATTGATTTTTAGAGAGTGGAAGGAAAGGAGGGGGAGAGAGAGAAACATTGACTTGAGAGACACACATGGTTTGGTTGCCTCCCATACACACTCCGACCAAGGCCAGGGGTCAAACTTGTAACCGAGGTACATGCCCTTGACAGGGAATCAGTCAACCTGTTACCCTTCGGTGTGAGTGCAGATGCTCTAACCACTGAGGAAAACTGGCCAGGGCTCTTTCTTTATTCCCCATTTTAAAATCCATCCCCAAGACTGTCACCTGAGTGACCGTTGCTTTCTTCTCCTGTCCATACCTTAGGCCTGCTTCTGCTGCCTCCTAAATGTTGAAAAGCGGGCATTTGCCAAGGGGTACTGCAACGCTTCTAAACCTATCTGAGATAGCCTGGGTCCTCTCTGAGAATGTACGGGACAATGATGAGGACTACATGGATCCAATGCTTTCTTTGTTGAGCCAGAGAATGTGAAACTCAGTTTTTCTATTGAATAGCATAGAGTATCACATTTAAAGATGTATAAACTTGAAAATTTCCTCCTACTTTAATCAGTACATCTATCTTTATGTGAGGGACTTTCTGTACGCTTTACCTATTGTCTTCATTAAACATTAATAGGGTTTGCTTTTACTAGCTCTGGAGGATATATATTTTCCTTTGGGCGGGAGGAGGATGGTGATATATTGAAAGTAAAAAAGGTAGGACCACATGGTCAGAAACTGGAAAATATGCCCTGTTGTTTTTGTATCTGTAGCAGTCTAAGGGGAAGTTGAAATTCAGATTGGCTGTTGATAAGCATAGGATAACACACTATGAGGGAGAAATCCTTTCTGTTTCACAATATTTTCCTGCTATACCACATGTAGGCACACCTAAATGAACACATAGAAGTGTATTTAGGAAACTGCTTCTGTTGAAAGGCACTCCTGATAAGATGCAGAGATTTCCAAAGTCATATATGTGGACTACAAAGTACTGAATTAAGAAATACTATTTCAGAGCAGCGTGCTATAAAAAATCATTCTGGCAAATATGTGGCTTTTCAAAACAAAATATAGGAAGCACATTTTTTCTCTTTAGGAATACACACATACATATACACATTTAGGAATGTATTTTATATATATGATACACTCTATATCTATATCTGTATTACATTCCTAAAGATAATTGGTTCAGTTTTTGTATAGTTGTACCATAGTTTTTTAAAAAATGGAAATAAATTTATAGACACAGATCTGCATACAAACTTCCATCATTCTTCTAAAAATAGGCCCTTTTCATCTGATGGAACACACATTTGAAAATGTAGCATTAAAACAATTATATCAATAAACAAATGTTTGAAAAATCAATTTTGGGCTTTTGACCATTTTTTAAATAAGTTAAGACTATTTTACTTCCTGTCCCCAGTGATCAAAGTAACATACGTTTTATGCAGAGAAATGTAAAATGTACATAGAAGAAAGGAAAAAATGTTAGCTGGAATCATTACTCAAAGATAACAATTTTGATATATTTTTTCACTAGTGAAGATAATGTTTTAGTTAAAATATAGACAAAATATTTTGTGCATTTTTGCTATTTGTGTTAAAAAAAAGCGGGGTCTGGGTTTATAAGTAGGAAATAGCTATTAGCAAATTAATTAATGAATTATTATTGGCTTAGCTTAGAATCTGTGGTGTGATGAGAAATTTGTTTTGTGAAATAGTGAGAGTGTTGCTATATTTGCTTGTGAAATTACACTGACCCATGGAACTGAAGTAGAGAATCATTACCAGTAGGTAGAAGTAATTAGAGAACACTTGAGAAGTAATCAAAGCAGAGATAATCACTGCATTACTAATTTTCAGAGAAAGTGAGTCGACCTCCTCCTGCTAAATTATACAAGAGGTAAAGGAGAATAAAACAGAACTCTTAAAAGAAGGAACACATAAGCATTAGAACCAGATTATCAGGTATTTGGATTAGGGGAAGATTCAATAAATGGAGAAGAAGGTTAAGAATATATGAGGTCAGAAATAGCTTCCTCGACAATGACTAAAAACAACAGACATTTAGGCCCCAAAGAAAAGGCTGAGTTCCTCTTTGCATGTCCCCTACCCAGCTGTACTCTCATCCAAGGGCTCACCCCACCTGTGCTCCTCAAAGTTTTCTTACTTTCTAAAAGCTCTCTACCACTCAGCAGTCACTCTTCACAGTTCAGTGACCTACCTCACCCTCCAACTCTACATATAAATCGACCTGTTTTGGAGGATAACTTTATTGTTGTGTAATGTTTTCCACCTCTCTTATTTCATCGCTGCATATAGCAAAGGTAAATCTAAACACTTTCTGCCTGACATTGGCCAGTGTTTCCTGTGTTATGTTAACTAGAGAAGACAGACCTGTTTTGGAAGCATGTAGGAGACAAGAGGGTTGTAGAGAACTATCATTAAGAGTCCAGGGATGGCCCTAACCGGTTTGGCTCAGTGGATAAAGCGTCGGCCTGCGAACTCAAGGGTCCCAGGTTCCATTCTGGTCAAGGGCATGTACCTTGGTTGCGGGCACATCCCCAGTGGGGAGTGTGCGGGGGGAGGGGGGCAGCTGATCGATATTTCTCTCTATCCCTCTCTCTTCCTCTCTGTGAAAAATCAATAAAATATATATATATTTTTTTTTAAAAAAGAGTCCAGGGATGAGGCTCTAGGGTTTGATTTGGATTTGTAGAAAAGAGAATATGCAAACATTAAGGAAATGAATGAAGTGGTTTAAATTATTTTAACCCCCCCCCCTTTTTTTGGAGAGGGGAATCTGTTTATTCTTAAAAAGATCCATTTCTTAGTCATTTGTTTTGGTAGAACAGTTTATGACATTTTTTCTTAGTACCCAGCAGCAAAAAAAGTGGAAACTCGATTTTTTGACACTGCATTAGACAAGAAGTGTAGATCCTTACCTGGAATATCGAGGAAGAGTGCTTTCCTCCGTGATATTTTTCCTAAGACTGGGGTTTGGCAAAGTACAGCCCATGGTCTGGCTGCCTGTTTTGGGAAGTCAAATGTTATTTTGACATAGCCAATCCCATTCCTTTCTGTACGGTCTACTGATGCTTTCATGTTACAAGGGCAGAGTTGGACAGTTGTGACAGAGAACAAATTTTCTAATTCATTTCAGAAAAAAGTTTCTTGACCTCTATTTTAGTAGAACCATTTGTGATGTGGGAACGTTGTATGTCTGAACTGTGCAATATAGTAGCCACTAGCTACACGTGGCTATTTAAATTGAATTTTGAATTAATTTAAATTAAATTAAAATTCAGTTTCTCAGTCACCAGTGGCTAGTGTAATTAAGAAGCCATATTTGAAATGTAATTTAATTTAAAATTACATCTAAGTAGTTGCATGTGGTTTATGGCTACCATATTGCCCAACACAGTTTTAGATAAGTTAGTTACCTAAAGTTAGTTAACTAGGTAAGTTATTTACCAAAATTATTCATTAACAGAGCTTGGTGGTGGTTTAAAACTGAACAGGTCCTTGTATGTTTCCTAATGGTCAGATCAACATAATAGATTCTGTTACAGCTATCTCCTTTCTCCTTACAATCATCCTTAGAATGGAAATATTCTGGATAGGTAAAAATGAATCCCCCCCCACATTTTGTCTTTTGGCTTGGCTGGCCAAGAATCCATATATACCTATCAGAAGGCTCAAAGTCAAACTTGCCTGTGCAAACTCTTAACTCTGAGTCAGGCTTTTCTACCGTAAGCATTTGAGTACATACTAGAAGACGGAAAATTTTCTGTACAATTTCCTGTCAACTTTATTTTATAAGAATTGATATAAAATATTTTCACTTCAGTTTTAAGTATTTATAATTTTTCTTTTGACTTTGGATTTGTTTGTAAGCATATTTTGTACATTTCCAAGTAGATTGTGTTTTCCAAACTATTTTTTTTTGTTTTCAATTAAATGCACTTACTTGCCTTCTTATCAGAACCTAGTTTGACAAGCCTCTGGAATTTGTTGAGGATAGCTTTAATCCTAGCATGTATTTAATTTTTGCAAATGTCATATGTTCTTGAAGAGAATGTTTACTATTTAGTTGATAAATTCAGTGGTCATTATCTGTATGTTACATTTTGTGCTTCAAATCATATCATTTGGGGTGTGTTTTTTTTAAAATTTGATCTGTGGTTTTCTTACAGATAGATGTTTAAAATTTTCACAAGAACCATGGCTTCAGCCATTTATCTTTGTAGTTAAAATTTTCATTACATATTTTGAAGCTACGTTATTAGATAATTACAAGTTAAAATATGAATTTTTGTTCATAATTGCCACATTTTCTAATTAATTTCAACCTTTGTCTCCATTCATTGCCTTTTAATCTTCAATGTTGGGTTTTAACTTAAATTGAATTTTTTCTGGTGACGTTACTAGAATTATAGTAGCTTTCTTTTAGATAAGTAATATATTCTGTATGTTTTCCAGTCCTTTGAACTTCAAGCTTTTCTCTTATTATATTTAAGTATCAATAGCATAAAAGATTTTTTTTGAATTCCAGTTTGAAAATCTGTCTTTTAATAGGAATATTTAGTCCAGTTATATTTACTGTGGATGATAATTGGATTGATTTCTTCTATCTTATTACACTCTTTCTACTGATCAAATTTTTCTTTTCAATTTATTCTTTCACTAATTATCTTTATTTATTATTTTCTAGACCTCACCTAAAAACATGATTAGAGAGAGGAAAGGGGGGGGGGAGAGAGAGAGAGAGAGAGAGAGAGAGAGAGAGAGAGAGAGAGAGAGAGAAATATTGATCAGTTGCCTCCTGTATGGGCCTGGACTGGGGATTGAACTACAACCCAGGTTTATTCCCAGACCTGAAATCTAGCCAGCAACCTTTCAGTGCATGAGAGGACTCTCCAATTCCAGCAGGATTTTTTGTTTGTTTGTTTGTTTTTAGTGTTTTCATTGATTTCAAAGAGGAAGGGAGAGGGAGAGAAGGATAGAACTATAGATGATGAGTTGAGTATCATTGATTGGCTGCCTTCTGCACACCCGATACTGGGGGTTGAGCTCACAACCTGGCATGTGCCCTGACTAGGAATTGAACCATGACTTCCTGGTTGGTGCTCAAGCACTGAGCCACACTGGCCTGGCTCTTTTCTTATTTTTTATTCTTTTTCTCATTACATTTTTTCCCTACTTATTTGGAAGTAACTGGCTGAATGCCATTAAGTTATGATTTAGCTATTTTTAAAAACATTTATACTCAAATACTTAAATAAAAGTTAAAATTAAACATATTGTTACCCTCTTCTTGAAAAACCAATGATGTTAGAGTATTTCTAAACCTACCAAATACTGTTATATGCTATTACCATATTTTCTGGCATATACGACGACTGAGCATATAAGACAACCCCCAACTTTTGAGAAGATTTTCCTGGGTTAAAAAAGTCTGGATGGAGACTGTATGTGGCACAAAAAGGAGCCGACCAGAGACACTTGCGGTCTCCGTCTGGATCCATTGAAATGAATGGAGTGCGGCTGTTTTTGAGCTCCCCTCACCATATGCGGTGGCCACAGATTTTCCAGTCTGGCTCGGAAGTTTCAGCACCCACCCTATACGATGACACCCAGCGTATAAGACGACCCCTGACTTTTGAGATTTTCCTGCGTTTAAAAAAAGTCATCTTATATGCCAGAAAATATGGTACTTAAAGTATATTTCAAGTAAAGTTTTATCTTGAGTTTTAACCCCTAATATATATTAAACTTTATTCTTACTATTTTGTTTTATTATCATCAATGTTTGGTTAGAATACCCCATATTAACCAATGTCTTTGCTCAATATTTCTTTCCATCAGAAATCATATTTCTGGCCTGAAGTATATGCATTAGTCCTTATTTTATCCTTACTAATGATTATTTTGCTGTGTACAGAATTCTGAATTCACTGGTATTTTCTCTAAGCACATGGAAACTATTATTCCATTGTCTTTTGGCTATAATTATTGTTAATAAGAAATCTGTCATCTGTCAGTGTGCCTTTACAGTTCATCTCTCATTTCATTTCTCTTTGGCAAATTTGAAGAAATTATTTCTTTGATGATTCCTAATATGTTTTCTTGTGACTTCTTGGACATCTTTGATCTAAGGGTGCTTTTCTTTGAACAGTTCTAAAAAACTTAGCCTCTTTCTTTGAAAAGAACCTCTTTTGTATACTTCCTGAAATTTCACTTAAAGATATATATCTTTTTTTTTCTTTCAACATCTTCATCTCTTAAATTCCCTTTCAAATATATTTTATCTCTTTGTGTTATATACAAGGTACATTATTTGACTCTCTCTTCCAATGAACTAATTCTTGCTTAAGCTGAGTCTAATGATCTGTGTAAGAAGTCAGAAGTCAGCAAACATTTTCTTAAAGGCTGTAAATCTTCCAACTTTATGGACCATATGGTCTTTGTTGTAACTATTCTACTCTGCTGTTGTAGCATGAAAGAAGGTAGAGGTAAGCCCTGCCCAGTGTGCTTAAATTCAGCATGTCAACCCATGCACTGTGCTTTGGTCAAGGATATGTACCTGGGTTGTAGGCTCATTCTCCAGTCTGGTCGGGTGCATGCAGAAGGCAACCAATTGATATGTCTGTCTTACATCAATGTTTCTCTCTCTTTTTCCACCTCCTCCCTCCCTCCCTTTCACTCTCTCTAAAAATCAATGGAAAAAATATGCTTGGGTGAGGGTTAATAACAAACAAAAGAAGCTAGAGGTAATATAGAAACAAATGGGCTTGACTGTGTTCCAGTAAAATTTACTTACAAGAACAGCAGCTGGCTATTAGATCAGAATTTGCTATCCCCTACTTTAATCTATTTATTGAGTTCCAAAAATTATTTTCCAGTTTCAGAAGTACCATTTCCTTTTTTAACAAAACAAAACAAAACAAAACACCTGCTATTATATTTCTAACTAGTGGTCTGGTGCACAGATTTGTGCACGTTGAAAGGAAATTGGGAGCTCACGCTTGCGTGCCTGGGGAGTTTCCACATCCCTGCGAGCCGCCAGGAAGTTGCACGGGGAGTCTGTCCTCCTCCCCACAACTTCCTGAAAAAATATTTCCAAATGTCCCTTCTGTGGCCAGGATTTCGACTTGCCAGCCAGGAGGTGCCCAATGGACACCTTGGGCCATGCTAGACACTTTCCACCTCTTGGAGCCAGATGAGAAATGCTCCAAAGTAAACAATACAAAGTTGGGGGTTTTGGGGGGCAGGGGTGCTCTGTGGCTCATGCCCCCACACTTCAGATCCTTCTCTTTTACCTTGATTGTCAGTTGCCGCTGTGTGGCCGCTGTTAAATTGCTGCCTTCCTCTGTAGCTCTGGGGCAGTCGGAAAGGGATGAGATTTGATCTCGATGCCTGAAGCAGAGTTTCAGGAACCTGGCAGTGATATCAGGCTCCTTCTGGTTATTCTGAGTGTCTGTGCTTCAACAGTTCTCAGAGATTGTAACTGCAGGCTTATGGGGTACAGGCTTAAGGGTTGTAGCAGTTCACTAAGTGGCAGGTGGCTGGGGAGGAGCCTGAACTGGAGCCAGGCACTGTGCCACTCCCGCTAACTCTGGCCCTGCTGTGCCTGCTGCCACTGCTCGGAAGTGCTGCTGTGGAGGCGGGAGAGGCTCCACATGAGCCCAGCTTCAGGTTGAGCGGTGCTCCTTCTGTGGGAGCACACTGACCACCAGGAGGCAGCTCCTGTGTTGAGCATCTGCCCCATGGTGGTCAGTGTGACTCATAGCGACTTGTCAACCAGTCGTTCTGGTTGTTCTGGTCATTTGGTCGTAACAGTCGCTTAGGCATATATATATATATATATATACAAGGTATAAAAGGATATATATATATATATATATATCCTTTTATACCTTGTACATAGTTTCAATCATATCTTTAATATTTTAAGCATATTAAATGTAATTATTACATATGCTGTTTTCTGATAATTCTAATATCTGAAATTTTTGCCATATTCTTTCCTACTGCCTATTGTTTCTACTCACATTCATGGTTCCTTGCTCATTTGTGTGATTTGTGATTTTCACTTTCCCCCAGAATTAAATAAGAACTAAAATCAAGTAATGCAATTTCAGAAAATATACTAATTTTCTTCTTCTAGATTCTCAAGGAACTAACCAACCAGGAGGCATTTTACATTTCTTCTTAGAAGTTGATTTATCACACACAGGTAGTGTTAATTCAGACTGTATACATGTTATTTGTGGTCACCAAGTCACAAGAAATGACAAGCCTCATGTGGTGGCCATGAAAATGTCCTACTCATAAATCCTGTTGTAGGAACCATAATTGACTGTTGGCCCCTCTTGCCATTCTTCTGAACCCAAAATTGCATTTGCTCTGATGACATTCTTCCCAGTAACTGTTCCCAACCTGTGTCTGAACATAGTGAGAATACTGATGCAGGCTTATTTCTGCAAGATATATGTGGCTTCTTTAACTGGGACATTAGCTCTTGGATTCTACATTGGCTGGCCCAAATGTCTAAATTACCTTGGACTGCATTGTAATCTAAAACCCTTTCTACCTAATCCCCATGCCCTCTTTCTCCTGCATCCGTGTTAGATCTTTGTCATTCTGCAGGTTCTCTTTGCCTTCCCAGACATCTACTGCTTTATCCCTCGGAGTTGTTTCTCCCATGAAAACTCATGAGCATCTGGTCCTGTCTTGGCATCTACCTGTCAGTGGACTAACATCCCTCTATATTTTTTACTTTTGTTTGGAACAATAAGATTGTTCTGTGAACATGTGTGTATGTGTGTGTAACACAGCTATATTTGGTTTACACTTAGTTTTTTTTCTACAGTATTCTGCAATTTTAAGTAAAGCTTTATCAAAAGTAATATTAGGTTTTAAATATCTGCTTACAGTTATTCACTTGCCTGGGGATAAAATAGTGTTAAATTTTGCTATTTTCCAAAAGCAACATTAATCTAACATAATTCTGTATAATGTCTGTATAGACAATAGAGAATGATATAGACAATATAGAATACTTCATCTTAGACACTTGTCAGGACACAGACCTATCTGATCTTAATACTGACCAAATCTAGTTGATTGCCCAATGGACATAAAATCTAATGATTCCTCTAGAAACATTAAAATGTGGACTAAACTAAGCTACAACATTAGCCATCTGCTGCATACTAGTATGTAGACCCCGTTGTTTGTCTCCATTCATCAAATACCACCACATCCCATTCCACCACTTTAATTACTCGTTTTGTAAATTATGTTTTGGCATATATTGAGGAATATTTTAAAAGCTTTCATCTAAAATGTATCCTTGTATCTAGGGATGTTAAGGATGTTCTTAAAATGGTAACAGTATAAAATGTCACCCAAAGGAGAATTTTTTTCTCTTCTTATAATTTTAGAATTAGTGTTTCCCTTAAGAAACTGGTTTGTTATATTCGATGCATATACTGGATTGAGGAGCTGATCCCATTTCCAGTTTCATACTGACTGCTCAAATTTGAGGCCTACCTATACTTTAGCGTATTAATCTTATTTCTGGTTTCCTTTTCCTTTTCTGATGTTTAGTGTATGTATCTATTGCTGAAAATTACTACAGAGTATGTAGTATGTCTATGGCGTAATTTGTTTATTCATTCACTGTTAATAGACTATTTGTTTTTTTACTCTAACACTATATGAATTCATTTATTTTACAGCTTGCTTGGTAAATTTTCTACTCTAAAATCTGTCATTTTTTCAGTTGATATTATGCCATGAATATTTATCTGTATGGTTCTATAATCTCCATAGTTATTACCTTTATGGTTGGATTATATTACTTTAATTAGGTATAGTATATTTAGTTTTACTGTATATAATAATGTGATAGAATAAAAACATTAAACATAAGTACCCAAAAGCTTTATTTATATTTTTTTGCCTTCCTCAGATCATTTTGTTTGATGACTTCTGAATCTTTCTATGGTGATCAGAGTATATAGGGGAGAGGTGATGAAGAGGTGAGAGAGATATCGAGTGAGAAAGAAGAAGGAAAGTGAAACAGAACTGTCCAAGGCTAGAGCTTTATAAGGGAGAGAGACAACACAGAAAATACTCAAAGTGGCTGCCTGCGATGTAGAATTTGGGAGGAGAAGTGGGTAAAAGATTTAGGATGTTTATTGTATAGTATAATCCCTCCTTTGACATACCTCAAGAATTCATTCATATACCATTTACATGATTTAGCGGAGCATTTGTAATGCAAACTGAGTGTCATTAGGAAATAACAAGAATAACACAATGAAACACAGCTATGTTTGGTTTATACGTAGATTTTTTCCTCTGTTATTTTGAAAATTTTGGTAAAGCTTTAACAAAATTAATTATTATGTTTTAATATGCATATTTGTGCCTTAGTTAATAAAGTTGACAACATTATCTTTAAGTTGAATATAAAGAAGTTTGGCAGAGTTATTATCTTACCTAAAACATAAATTAAACATGACCTCATCAAGGACAGGGTGGGGATAAATCCAACTGGGGTAAAATCAGTATATATTCAGAAATAGGAATAGCCTAAAGAATCACCAAATAAAGGATAGAGGTACTGTTTAGACAAATATACCATGGATAATATCTGATACAGAGTAAAAGGCAATATGATTTTTTAAATAATAGCAAATTTCATGGCATAGTTAATTTATATGTAACATTTTTATATTCTCAGTGTTTTGAACTCTGCCACTTAAAAAGAAGAAATAATGACACATAAAGAAAAAAAAATTAGTGATCATTTGAAATACACCTACCAGAGATCCAGAAAGTTTAAAGAATTTTCAGTAAGTGTTTATAGTTATGCTTCCTTTTAAGTGGTGAGGATTGTTTTCAGAGCCCTTTAAACCATACAAGGGCAGATGGAGGCAAACATGCTTAATATTAGCAAGAGAAATTGAGGTTCAGAAAAGGAATCTGTTTTTAGTCACAAGTGTATCAAGATGGAAATGAGCCTGAGAAAAAGGTTACGGACTCTGCATATCTGGAGATATTTTAAATAGAAGGAGCCCCAGCTTCCTTTGGTGGGTAGAGTGGTGCCTGCTTGCACAGAGAGGTCCATAGCAAGTGGTCTTCAGTGGTCTTGCCGGCTGTGGAACTCTCCAACTCACTTCAGTGATTAGGTTAAAAATGAGAGAGCATTCATCTGAATTCTGATGAAGCAATCAGCAGCAGGTTCAGGACAAGTATTTTTTGTGATCAGTGAAGATGGAGCCAATCAATATTCTTAGCACTTCCACTTTTCCAGACCCTT
The DNA here is from genome assembly GCA_004026665.1 of Murina feae. Taxonomy (NCBI): domain Eukaryota; kingdom Metazoa; phylum Chordata; class Mammalia; order Chiroptera; family Vespertilionidae; genus Murina; species Murina feae. The sequence continues at coordinate 3,039 of PVJC01007737.1, read as the reverse complement.
CCTTTCCTGTGTAATGAAATAATCTAGAAATAGAAATTTTATTTCCAAATATAGAGATTTTGTAGCATCTTCATTTGAAATCCTAGCCAGATTGGTTAAAAATTCGTGTGATACTAGTATTTTTCCACCAAATCTCGATTAGCAGGAAGGTGGTTTTTAAGTTCTTAACAATGTAAGAGTGAGTAACAAGCTGGAGAGAGAGATTGGGGTAATAACATTTTACTTTTCACTGCATATACTGCTGTAATTATTGACTGTTGCAAAACAGTAGTCATCTTTTTAATAAAAATAAACTGTAAAATAAAAACAAATGCAGGCATTTAATAATATTAAGTGACAGCCAATAGTGGTTCCTATACTTACTTGACTAGAAGTCTAAACTTCCTTGTTGGCATCTGTTATTTATTACTCTGTAAATAAAGGCCATGTTTCAGTACATCTTTAGTATAGTTACTTACATGAAAGAGGTGCCTATTAAATGTTCAATGAATGCAAAGAAAATTGGTTTCATTAAACATGTACTTACCAAATTAGCATAAAACACAAACAGACCCAAAACAAAAACTTGTTCCAAAAGTTGGTAGCTGGCACCAGTCATATTTCTTTCTGTTTTATGGTTCCAGTTCACTTTTCAATGTCCGTTTTTTTTTCTTTAAATTGAACTTTGACACTAATTAGACAGAGCCTTTAACTGTAATTCTTCCATTTAAAGGCCCTATAACTTGTTAGCAATTCTGAGATGCCTGGATTAGCAAAGTATAACAGCAAATGTTGGATTAATACCAGAATTTAAAAGCTAAACTAAACATGGATCAGTGTTTTCCACAAACTAGTGACACCCTTTTGTGATTCAGTTTTCCAACTGATAGGGAGTGACTATTGCAGATAATGTTTCTGCATTTAAACCCATAAGAATTATTGTGAAAGCAAGCGGAACTCATGAGAGACCAGGGGGTTAGAATGAAGGAACCCTTGCAGTGAAAGGAATCAAGGATTGTCTTTAGAACCCATGCTACCTGAGCAACCAGGTCAAAAAAGCTTCCTCTAATGAAGACCCATCCATTACCATGACATGCAAGCTCTGGCTGTAGATCACTTTCATGGTCTCCAAAGAAGCTGAGCAGTTATCAGTAACATTCAGAAATCCACTGGAAAGTCATTCATTTCACTTTATGGTCCTAATTAGCCATTTGTATAGTTCTATAATTAAATATGTTCCTTTCTCATCAAGTTTTTCACTTTAGTAATGATACCACTGTGCCACAAACAGGCCCCATGCTGCTGGGTTTGGGACTTATTCATAGCATTTAATTGGTCACCCAGTGGTTAGCCAATAACCCCTTCTATGGGAAGCAACACTCTGAATGCTGTTAATGGGCTGGAGGCACAGTGATTGCCTCCTGGTACCCAGCAGTACTGGGAATAAAGCAATTTCCTCCACTGTGTTGTGTGCCCAATAGCTAATCCTCTCCACTCCTGAAATGCACACTATTTGGTTATAAGTATTTGTGCTGGCTTACTTACCGCTGGGTTGTTAATAGGCAGTGATTCTTCAATGCTCCTTCAGTGAAGTTACAGTCTGCTTGCTGACTGCTAATTAAAACAAGTTTGCTCTCTAAGACTGCAACTAAAAGGTAGCAAGGTCATCTTATTTAATGCAGTAACCTTTTATTTAACAATGTTGATACACGCCTCATATGGGCACGTTTTGTAAGCTGGCAAGTCTATTATTGATTGCTTCAAAAGAACAAAAATGGAGCCACTGATGAATACGCTTTCCTTTGAAGCAAAATTGCTACAACTCCCCAGTCCAGGCCTCTGTTAGACAGTTGAAACACAAGCCTCGTTGCAAGATTCTGTTGAAGATATTTGAGCTTCTGAAAACAAAAAGAAAAATGTTGAGTACACTAATCATAAATGCTTAAGTCATTAAAGTAATACTTGGTTGTGTTTCCCATGTGTTTTATTTTAATTATAGTCTGATATATGAACAGGCATTATAAAGGCTCCAACTTAGTAAAACAATCGGTAGATGGCACTTCCTAACCGCCTGCTTTGTGTAAATACTCATGATGAAGTCTTATAAATGGGGTTCCGGGCAAGAAAATAAAATAAAAATTGGGATGACTTGTAACAGGACAGATAATCATACTTTTGCTTGTGTGATGTCCAGATATTTTTATGTCACATTACTGAGAGATCTGGGGGTTGGGGGCATTCTAATTTGCACAATGTTTGATATGTGTTTCTTAACATTCCTGGGATTGATTTTCAGCGGTGACAAAGAAAACAATGCACTGTACCAATATGGTCCTTCTTCCTGCCTTAGGTACATTTTAGAGAGCCAGGAGTGTCAAAGCGAATTACTCAGGACCCTCCAAGTTATCCTGCCTCAAAGTTAAACAGTATTTATTGCTTTAGAAAATATAGTTCTGTCTCTCAGCTATAAAGAATTAGAAACAATTTTAAAATTCTCCATTCACAATCAAAAAGAGAAAGGGCATATTAAAGACAACATTGTTAACTGTGGAAAAGGCAATGTTGTCTCCTGGGGCAAAGTGGTATCACAAATAATTTGTCTCTAGTGTATAAAGCAAAATAATCACATTTTAGAGGGTTTTAATATCAAAAATTAAGTGTCATTTGGGTGTTTGAGTACCCTGTATTATGTACATTATAAAATATTATTCATAGGTAACCACAATTACGTAGCTACAAGTGTCGATAGTCAACAAATAAGAAATCACTTTAGAAATTCTTTTCATGTATGTAGTGGTAAAACAATACTATTCTTCTATTGCTTCTGCAATAATACACAGACTACTTGGATGTACATTTAAGTTGTGTAATAAATCATTTAAGCTAAATTATTATAAATACTAGGGGCCCGGTGCACAAAAATTTGTGCACTCGAGGTGGAGGGAGTCCCTCAGCCCGGCCTGTGCCCTCTCACAGTCTGGGACCCCTCAGTGGATGTCCTATGATGGCCCCAGTCTGTCAGGCGCCTTCTGTGTGTGTGTGTGTGTGTGTGTGTGTGTG
>PVJC01007736.1:0-50534 GCA_004026665.1 Murina feae | reverse complement strand
GAGCCTCTGATGGGGCTGGGGGCAGGTCCCCAGTGGCGACACACACACACACACACACACACACACAGAAGGCACCTGGCAGACTGGGGCCATCATAGGACATCCACTGAGGGGTCCCAGACTGTGAGAGGGCACAGGTCGGGCTGAGGGACTCCCTCCACGCCGAGTGCACAAATTTTTGTGCACCGGGCCCCTAGTATATATATATGAGCATTGCAAACTAATATTAAGTTCTAGTTACTGATACACATAACAAAGTAATTAGGGGGAAGGATGCAGATGTCTATAATATACTTTGAAACCTGTCAAAAATAAAATGAATAAATATATGATAAAGCAAGTATCCTAATATGTTAATAGTGGAATATAGGTGTGGCTTCATAAGTTCATTGTGAACATCTTTCTACTTCAATGTATCTTTTAAAATTTCATTTTAAAATGTTGGAAAAATTGTTTTATTTTAGAAGAGATTGATTCAAGTCAAAGGAAAAAGGTCTCAACCTCGCAGCTGCCATAGTCCATTTACCTGGGTGGGCCAGAGGCTGACTGGAAAGTGAGGACCCTGGTGGAAGTGGGGGTGGGGGTGATGGTGGAATGACCGCACATGAGGGGAAGGGGGCAAATATGTAAGTACAAGGGTTCTCTTTTTGCTCAGTCAGATATTTGGCAGGCCAGACAAATAAAATCAAATGGCTGAGTATTCTTAGTAGACGGTGTTCTTCCCCAGCTTCAAAACTTGGACCTAGCAGACAGTCTATGTGCAACTCAAATAAATAAATTAGCCAGCAGGTCAGCGGGCTCACTGCAGCCGTGGCCTTTGCGGGGTGAGCAGTAAGTGGTCTACACAGGCCGAGCAGAGGGGGGCGGAGGGGTCGTCCTTCCTGTGGCACAGACAGGCAGTGCCACTGTGAAAATAAACAAACAATCCGCGGGGCGGCAGGCCTGTTTGGCCAGTGCCTGGGCCAAGCCCCCTGCCCTCTGATCCCACCATGTTTGTGGAGCCTGCATTGCTGTCTAGCAACAGGGTCTATTTTTCTATCCCCTGGCGCAAGTGGACGCAGCTGTCTGGGCTGATTTATAGGAGGAAGTCCCCAGTAGGAGCCCCAGGAGGCTCTCACAGCCCAATGTCTTCATTTCCACCTCAGGGCGGCCGTGGGAACTCCAGGGATGGTGCTGGTAAACTGGCTGGTGCATGGGGCTGAATCCTTCAGTCAGACACCCGCAAAGAAGCCCCAGAAGGCTGTGGGCTGGTCATTTTCTCCGCATCTGATTGGATTTCCATCCTGTTTGCCACCCACATTTTCCATCCTTCTGAGTCCCCAGCTCTAGAGCCACAGTTGCTAGGTTTTTTCAAGGGAGGGTGTGAGGTAGAAAGGGCTTGAGATAAAAATGGAAATTTTCTTCTTCAGTTTATGAAAGTCATACTCCTTTATATTTCTCTGTTTTGCTGGGATCAGCCCTGACGTTAAAGAGACATGGACACAGTGTCCTGTCTTCCCAAGAGTGGGGACTACATAGAAAGCACTTCCCAGCATTGTAGGTGGGTCACAGATGGGGAAGCGGTCACCCAGACAGGGTACGTGATCTCCATGGAGACGCACAGCTAGGAAGCAGTAGAGCTTTCGGTCTGACTCCTGCCTCCTCCCTCCAAGTCGGCAGTGGCGGGAGAGATTACCCACCGTTCAGTCTGGGAGATACCACTTTTCACCCACACCGTGTATTTTGTACCCATGTTAGAAGCCAGTAGAATAAATTCTCATTATCAAACAAGCTTGAGGAGGTTTCTCTCTCAGGGGAGCTTAAAGAGCCAGTAACCAAGGGCTTACTCTCTTGTTCTACCTGGTGTATTTATTTTCTCAGACGTATCTTGGTTCATCAGCATCTTCAGAAAACCAGATGTGTATGTGTGCCTATGCATATCCCGCACCCCCCCCCCCAGAATAACTTCAGATGTAGTGAGATACCCATCCACCTGGGGTGTCTCCTCTGTACTGAATTCCAGCTCCACAAATTAGACAAAATTTCTCTTATCTTTTCTGCTTTCCAATAGTGCCCAAAGAATACAGGAAAGAGACCCCTCCAACTTTCCCAGAGCATCCCACTCTCAGATGCCAGCAACCTCTTTGTCATCCTGCAGGAACTATGCAGTCTGTCTGAAACACAGAGAAAGCCGGCCACCATGAATGAAAGAGGTGGCAAGAACATCATTTTTTATACCTCCACGGTTTCAGCAGCATTCTGATCACAGATCAGAAATAAAAATACTAATAACCCTCAAGGCCATTGCAAAGTGTCAGGCGAGCCCAAATTGTGAGTCAGTTCCAATTTTGCCCCCCAAGCCCCTCACTGTGTCCATAGTCACCCCCACCCCCACTACCATCACTCAACCCCCAAGATAAACCCAAGGCCAGCCCTGTCTGGGTCATGACCCTTGAGTGGATAAGTAGCTCTCCAGTTTTCCCTTGAACACCAAATAAGGAGAGTATATGTTTTCATCTTTAACTTTTTATATATAATTTATAGCCTTAATAGATAATTTAACTCTTATCTCTAACCTGCAAGGCAAACATTATGATCACGTTATAGCTCAAGGACCTGAGGCCTAGAGAAGTGAAGTAAAATATCCAATAACAGCTCCAACATTTACACCCAGGTCTGCCTCTCTCTTAAATAACTGTAGTAACCACAGTGCAACACTGCCATCCCCAGAGCTCATCACTGCCACGCTGCCCTTCTTTCCAGAGATTTCGCCACCCCCTCCCCCCCTCCCGCCCGGGCCCCGCGCGTCTGCTGCATGTGTTAGCTGGAGAATGTGGGAGGAGCTGACAGGACAGACAGGTGATAAACATATCTCTGCCACAGACAGAGGCCAGAAGGTGACTGCCTGGCTGGAAGGGATGGAGTGAAGGAGGAATCTGTGAGTTAGCACAGGTTTCCAGTGTGATGGCCTTGGATATGGCAACTCACCTCTTCACCAGAGGAACAGTGTCACTGGCAGCCCCCATTCTTCATCTGCCCCCCCGTCATGTATTTCCTTGGGTCTTCTAATTGAATTAAATTTAAGCATTTAAATATGAGATTGCACATTAAAGCTCTAATTTCCAGCTTCTCCTAAAAAATTAGAAGATTCAGCAAGACAGCACTCATGTTCCTTGATGGTTATACCCAGCTGAAGTGACAGCAATAGCTGTCAGCCAGGGCCCACATTCTACCGTTTGCCAAAGTCACCACCACTCCCTAGTGTCTCCCAGACATTCAGTCCACTTTATTCAATTTCTGATTCCAGGAGCTTTTGAATTGGCAACCTGTACATATATACCAAGAAGCATATATTCATTCAACAAGCATTTTAACCCCCTTCGCTGGCAAGACAGAAGCTGACACAAGGTGCAGCAGAGACATAAGAAGGGCGACATGGTTCCTGCTTCCCAGAGTGTAGGGTCCAGAGCAGGGCAAGATGGGGGCGAACATGCCCACCAGAACACGGCTCCACAGGACCAGGGACTAGCCTGTTTTTTCACAGATGTCCCCGGTACCTGGCATCCAGTTATCCACTACATATTGTTGAATAGAAGAAAGGAAAGATCAAAGACTAAGGGGAGGAGTGGGGGAGGAGGAAATGAGGGAGGAAGAGAGGCTGCTTCAGTCCCTTTCAGCACATGAAGCAAAAGATGAGCGTTTGGCATGCCAGGCAGCCAGTGATCACGGCCCCAGAGAGGAAGGGCCACAGCGCTGTAGGAATGCAGAGGAAGAAATTTCTATGTAGGTGTCCAGGAGAGGCCTCTCAGACGAGCAGAGGTCTGCTGGCTGTTTAGAAACATTCCTAATATAGAGATACCTTCCCCTCATTAGTAGCCATGGTTGACTTGTTGAAATTGTTCCCAGAAGAGATGCCTCACCCAGGTCTAAATTCTGACGTACTGTCCTTGTCAGAGCAGACTCTGGCCAGAGAGAGCAGTGGCTCAGACCCCAGATGCTGCTCCCCTAGGGCACAGGGGCAGCCAGGCCATGAGCAACCACAGTGGCAGTCTGTGCAAATAAGTCCACCTGGGCCCGTGGCACTTCAGGAAGGGAGAAGGAAGGCGACCGCCTTTATTAAGTGGGGCTGCGCAGACACTCCCAATTCCCCAGGGAAGTGCACTGATCCCAAGCTTCTGACTGTACAGTGGGCAATTATCCTGTTTCTCTCTGAGCCATTCAAGGACCAATGCGACCCTCTAGCCACCTCCTCCCTCCAGCCTGACCTGCTGCAGCTTTCTCTCTCCCGAGGTAGGAGAATATCTGTCTGTTCAATCTCTGAGATTCTGATTGAACTCCAACAACACACTGGGCTTTCCTGAGGCCTCCTGGTAAGAAGACACTACTTATCTCGATTAACCTCTGACCCAGCTAAGATGAAACAGCTCCCATCTGTGGGCCTGAGTGCCCCGTCCCTGAAGCAAAGCTAACTAAAGTGTGGGGGTGGGGGCGGGAACCCGGAGCGACCCAGCTATGCTGCCCCGTCCCCAGAGAAAGGCTGCCTCCTCCCTCCTGGGTATATATAACCCAGAGCCTGTTAATAGATGATGCCTGGGGAACCCCTCCAGGTGGCCTCTGGGTTAAGAACTACATCTGGAGGAAGCAATGCCTCCTCGGAAGATGGAAGGGCCATAAACCCTCAAAGACTGTCCGTTTGATTTATGTGATAATAATGGAAACGTTCATCTCAAAAGGCAAAGCCATTCATCCAAATTCCAACCTCCTGGGTCCCCCCCTGGCTTACTGAGGACGGCCACCCCTCACAGCCTGCTCTCACCGCCAGGCATTCTACACACAGCATCCCATGTAACCTCAGCACAGCCAGAGAGCTGAGGAGGTTCCGTTTACAGATGAGGAAATAAAAACTCAGAGAGACCAAGGGGCTTGTCCAAAGTCACAGCTCCATGAGGTTGATGAGCTGTTCACTGCTGAGTGGCCAGGCTGAGAGCACAGCCCATGTCTGACTCCTAAGCCCAGGCTTCTCACCCCCTCCCCCACCCCACAGTCACTGGAAGGTGCCTGTTTGGAAAAACAATCCTATTCATCCAGAGGCTACAAATGCTACTGCTCTTGGGTTCTTGTATCCAAGTCTTAATTTATTGGGCAGCAGGACAGGAAATTCGACATTATCTGCCGTCTGAGAACCATATATTACCCCAGTTAATATTAGATGCCTACTATGTGCCAGACCATGTTAATCGATGCAATACAAACTATAAATACTTCAGAAGGCATCACTACCTATAAGACCAATGAGAGTACACATCTTTTCCTGGAATGTGTGGATTTCAATTCCAGGACATAGTAATTTCCTTTGAGGATGATAGCAGTAACAAACCAGTATGAATTAAAATGACCTTAAATAAAGAGATATCAACTGTCTTTTTTTTAATGGGCTGCTGATCAGTGCAGTTGGCCTAATCAATGGACTCAAAATGAAAACAGGCAGCTGATTCAGGTGGCAGGACAGCCATTTGAGAACATAAAAGAAGTCTTTGTAAAAGAGGGTAATCAGATCAATGTTGTGAGGGGGACATAAAGAATCTCTCAGGAGTAGACTGTCTTATTTGTTTTTATATTCCTAATGCCTGACAAATACTATGTGCGGAATGAAAGAGCCAGTGAATGAATGAATGAATGAATGAATGAATGAATGAATGAATGAATGGATTTGCAGGCTTTTCCCTGCAGAGGCATCCCCCGGATGTGCCACAGCTACCAGTGGTGGAGGGGGAGTCATTGTGCCAGCTACACAGGAGACAGCAACCTTAAATGCATTCATGGGGGGAAATAACCTTTGAGGACTTTCTTTGTAGTTCTCTAGGTACATTGATACATTTTCTCTCATGTAATATCATGTGCTTGTGAAATCTATACGGTTGTGCACATTTTATAATGAGGAAATGAGGGTCACTGAGTCTAAGGGACTTAGCAAAACACATAGAGCAAGAAGCAGTGGAGTCCTAATCTATACCAAGAGATTGGGCTCCTAAACACACTCCCATCCTCTACCTCACTTTGAAGGAGTCTGTGTTTCCTTCTAAGAAATACTCTGGGTGGGGAGGAGGGAGAAAGATTAATGGGGAGGAGGGGGGGTCGGGGAGAAGCTTTGCCAAATAAAAGAAAAAAGAACTGAAAGAACTACAGCCACTTAAAATGAAAGTGAGGACGCCGTGTGTCTGTCTAAACTGGAAGTTCCTAACCTTTTTGTTTGGAACATTTCAAAGCCAGCAGAGCAACAGCTAGGCACAGCCCTGCTCTGCAGTTCTTCCCAGAGAAGAAATAAACGTAAAAATAAACTCAAAGAGAAAATGATTGCTGTTTGCAACCAAGCCTAGGTTTGTTTTTATGTTTAAAGAAGTAAGGAGTACTAGGAGGGGACTGAGGGAGAAGAAACTTGAAAGGACATTGTTGAAAAAGACGTTCATGATTTTCTTCAAATTTAGATTAACCACACTATCTTTAAACTCCTTGTTCCAGCTCATCTAAATTGGCTATAAAATCAAGCTATAAAAGTTTGAACTGTTAGTCTTGTACATAAATTAGCAAAAAACTATTTTATTGTGTGTATTTTACTGCCCAGTGCCTGACTCACTAACTGCTCGATTTGTTTGCGAAAAATCTCCAAGGTCCAATGCAGGTGGAGGTTTCATCTGGCCTATAACTGAGCTTGCAGAACACGAAATCCTTCTCGGGTGGGGTGCGACAAAGGGGGTGCCTGGCAGCAGAGGCAGAGAGAGTTCCCTAAACGCCATTCTCTCTGCATAACTTTTTCCCAGCCTGGTGTGCTTCCTGAACCATAGCCTTCACTTGCCAGGTGGAGCGAGGGCTCATCTGAAGAAGGAAACCCTGGCGCCTCGACTGCTCACTGAGTCAGCTCTCTGACCTTCTGCTCTTTGCTTCCCCTGTTGTGAACATAGTTGCTAAACCAAAAATCGAGACATATGGTCTGACCGTGGAAAAAATGAAATTGAGACTGTTCCAAACAATCTAGGACACGTGTTATGCAGAGCCATAGCGAGCTGGGACTGTGTACATAGTTGGGGCCTAATAAATGCCTGCACTGAAAGTTAGAGCAGCTTCCAAAAAGGCTTTTTGGATTTTCTTTTATAAAAATCTTATCCACAGCTATGTTTTTTGTTTGTTTTTTCTTGTTTGTTTGTTTTTTTCCTTGTTCTTTTTTTTTCTTTTTCTTTTTCAAATATATTTCATTGATTTTTTACAGAGAGGAAGGGAGAGGGATAGAGAGTTAGGAACATCAGTGAGAGAGAAACATTGATCAGTTGCCTTCTACACATCCCCTACTGGGGATGTGCCTGCATCCAAGGTACATGCCCTTGACTGGAATCGAACCTGGGACCCTTCAGTCTGCAGGCTGACGCTCCATCCACTGAGCCAAACCGGTTAGGGCTGGGGTTTTTATCTAAATTCCAAATTCTTCAGGCTCTAGGACTATGCCGAGTTGCTATGTGCCTTCACCCAGCCCAGCTAATTTTGGTAACATTTCTTTTTTAGATTCAAACTACATTTAAAACCAAAACCTGAGCTCTCTCACTTAAATCCCCAGAACTTTAATATATAATTAGAGATGTAATATTTTTTCCCACTAGGAAAATAATATAGTTGATCCTTAAACAACATGGAGGTTAGGGGTGCTGACACCCACTCCCAGTAGAAAAAATCTGCATATAACTTTTGACTCTCCAAAAGCCTACCAATAGCCTGCTGTTGACTGAAAGCCTTACCAATAACATACACAATCAATTAACACAATCGATGATGTATGTATCTTTTTGTGTGTTATGTGTGCCATATACTGTGTTCTTCCAATCAAGTTAGCTAGACAAAAGAAAATGTTATTAAGAAAATCCTAAGAAAGAGAAAATACATTTACTGTATTTATTGAAAAAAATCCGCATGTGCCCTAACCGGTTTGGCTCAGTGGATAGAGCGTCAGCCTGAGGACTCAAGGGTCCCAGGTTCGATTCCTTTCAAGGGCATGTACCTTGGTTGCAGGCTCAGCCCCTGTGGGGAGTGTGCAGAAGGCAGCTGATCGATGTTTCTCTTTCATCGATGTTTCTAACTCTCTATCCCTCTCCCTTCCTCTCTGTAAAAAAAATTAATAAAATATATATTTTTTAAAAATCCGCATGTAAGTGGACCCACACAGTTGAAACCCGTGTTGTTCTAAGTTAACTATAAGTAGTTTGATAAATAAAGTGCTACTCCAAACATATCACAACAGTGGAAGGCTCCCAATGAAGTATTAACTGTTGGTTTGTTTAGATAAGAAATACATCTAGTCAAAATCAAGCTGCAATTACAGGACTTCAAAGCAAAATAATTTGGCTCGCGATGTTGGTTCTCATCTCACATCAAAAGCAGTGGCGGCCTATGAAAAGAAAACAACTCTCTTCAACCAATATGAAGCATGGGAAAACAAGGATAATATTGCTTGAAAACTTCAGAGAAATAAATAGTGTCGCATTGGGAAACACACATAGCATGTCACTTTTTTTTTTTTTAATGTAAGCTGCTACAAGCAGTTTATTTCATGAAATAAAAACAGGTGTCAAACCCAAAGGGGAACGTCCACTTTCATTTTTAAGACTTAGAGAAAAGCATATTAATAAGAGAAATTACCAGAGGTATGATCTGCCCTGGACACTTGGTGGGGATACAGAAGTGAAGAAGGGTAGAATTCTAAAATTAACCCAACCAATCCCATTTTCTGGACTGCAACACAGAACATTACATGCAGATTCTGGGTTGGCAAGTGTGGGTCAGGGCCTGAGAATCTGCATGGCTAACCAGCTTCCAGCTGCTGCTGCTGGTGATGGTGGGGGCGGGGGGGGGTCTGTGGACCACATTTTGAACATCAAGGATGTAGAACTTTTGACCTCAGAATCCCACAGATCCATCACTCCTTGCCAAAGCCAGAAACCTAACTAGATAAAATGTGGCACAGTGTGTAGCCCTGAAGGGGCTAAGGGGTGTTTTCATGTGTTAAAGGACCTCCCTTAGAGCCAACACAACAATATAAAGCCAAACAAAACCAGGATTTCAATAGCAAAGATCAGCTCATTAGGAGCATATCATTAGAGCGGCTTAGATAAAAGGTAAGTGAAGGCGGGCGAGGAGTGTCCTGGGGATTTTCCCTGAAGCTTTTGATTTCCCTGGAAAGTTTGGTGAAGAGTCACAGAGGGGGGCAGTTGAACCTGTTGGTGGCCAAAGTCATTATCAGCTCTGACTTTGAGAGATTACAAAATTGATGGGAGTTTGCACAATAAACAACTGACTTGGAGATGGGGCCAGCATACTTCGTGAAGATTTGGGAAAGAAGTAAGAAATTACCAAGTTATTGTAGAGCTAATAGCAATGTTTTAACATCCTGATCCTTAATCTTTTAGCACAGCCTCCTCATCTGAATAGTGCAAAAATAATAGCATAGCCTTCTCAGGGTTATTATGAAAATTAAAGTGAGTTCTCAACAAGTAGATACTACTTTTTAGGAATAGACGTTTATGGGAGGAGAATATTTGTATCTGATTCCTCACACGCAGAAATAATAAAATGAAAAAGAAATTTATCTGAAAAGGGCCCAGACGACTTTAAAGAGAAATAGACGATTTTTCAACCTCCAGTGGGGACTATTAGTCTTACTCTAAGAACAATAAACAAAACAGCCATTTAAATCAGTATTTCGTTGCTGGTACAATTATTAAAGTAGCAATTTTTAAAAATTAATATTTTCTTCAAAAATATTCAGCTGAAGCCCACACTAGGTTGTTCCAGGTTAACTATAAGTAAGCAATCGCGAAAGAGCATGGTTTTGCCATGGAGTGGTAATGTTCAGTTTTTCAAGAGAAAATCATCTGTAATAATATAAGAGTAACATGCAAATCAACCGAACAGCCGAACAGCAGAACTACCCATTAGACTACCACTTTATGACGCCCACTGGTACCAGGCCAGCCAAGGCAGGTGCAATGCAATTGGTTGGGGTCCTAGCCATCACCCCATGAAACCCCTCAGAGGGAAGCCCAGGCTACCTGGCTGGTGGCGCTGTGGCAGGTAAATGGGGTCTCTCTCTGTGGGGCAATCGATCATGGGTCTCCCGGCTGTGAGAGGGCATAGGCCGGGCTGAGGGACCACCACACCCCCCCACCCCGAGTGTATGAATTTCATGCACCAGGCCTCTAGTTTTACTATAAAAGTCATTTGCCTTGGTCATTCTAACTCTGAGCTCCAAATTTCAGAAGAGTCATTGATCAAAATAACTCTTGCCTTTAGAGGAATTCGTTTCCAGGAGGGAGTAAGATCTGGAAAGTGAATGTCAGAAAAGAGCTGAGACTGGGAAAGTAGAGACCCACCAGAGTGGACCTCCTTGAGGGTTGGAGTTTTGTCTGGTTGAATCACTACAGTGGTCACAGCACTAAGGTGAGTGAATGAATGAGTGAACCTAGCTATGAGTGACCACTGCCTTTCACTTCTCTCACTGGCCAAATAAGGAGCTAAAACGAAACAATACTTCTCTATAAATATTCATTAACAACCTTCCACCCTTAACATTCCAGGATTCTATGACTGCTGTTCTGACTATATCTTCATGAATCCTAAGTAAATATTAGATTATTCTAGAGACTGGTTTATAGTACCACTCTCCAACAGACAAGAGATATTCAGGTCCATTTCTAGGCTGGACAAGTGGGAGCCTCCTGCCTCCTGGGCATCTGTTCTAACTTATGCTTGACTGACTTTTTGAACAGGCCTAGACTTCTGAAAGCCTTGAGCATTTTTTCTCCAAGCCAAAAGCCAAGGCCTAATCCAAGCAATTTCCCAAAAGGTGCTTCTCTGCTGAGCAGCCCTGAGATAGCACCCCAATCATGGAATCTCCCCAGGCATGCCCTGCTCTTGCTTCCAGTCCCCAGAAGCCTTCCCTGACCTTTTTGACAAGTCATGCCCCATCATGAACACTCGCACCCTATACCCCTCTCCTGCCCAGCACTATCCCTGGAGAAATTTCATAATCTTGACATTTTTTAAATGACACTATTCCAGTTATTTGGTCCCATAGTTTATGTCTTCTGCTGCTTACTCTCATCTCCCCTGCATTTAGCAGAGACCCCTAATCAATACTGAATAAGTAGGTGAATGATATAAGTGGTCACTTTGACTAGGAAAAAAAAAAAAGGAAGTTCCTAGAACATTCAAAGATTCCTCCAAATTTTAATACCAGGAACAAAGCCTTTTGTTCAGAACACCAATATATGAAAGGCAAATTCTAAACCAATTAGCGTCCTCATGGTACCAAGTTGAAATATAATCCCAAAGGTTGTGTCCCACATACCAGTATCCGCATGTGCATATCCTTTCAGATATGGGTTCAAACCTTGGCTTTCCCACCTACTCTGTGACCTTGGAGAAATTACTGAACTCTCTAAGCCTTAGTCTTCTACTTGTAAAATAGGACTTACTCATAGGGTTGTTGGAAAGATGACATGAGAATACATATAGAGGGCTTAGCGAGGGGTGGGGCGTATGGTGAGTGTTCCTAAAGAGTTAGCCCTTCTTCTATCACTTGTTGTAATACTTTAAGCAATGAAATAAATAAAAAAAAAAAAAAAAAAAAAAAAAAGAAATAATCCTGTACGAAGATATGGAAAAATGTTCACACTGCTTCCCTCAGATCTGAGGGCATAAAGGGAATTTTATTTATTTATTAATAAATTTGATTTATTTCCAAAAAAAAAAAAAAAAAAAGAGTTAGCCCTTCTTAAATATCACTTATTGTGCCCGAAATAGACTATAGCATCCATGGGATCAATGGGAAACACTAGAAAATAATGACTTTCACATATTTTCAATCCTACTGACCATTTCTACACAACTACCTCGTTACACCTGGATCCCGTTATTGTGATTTTGATAATCCTGTAATTAAGCTAGTAGCATCTTGCATGAAGTACCATAAGTAAATCATTAGCTGACACCAACCAGAGAAACCAAGAAATTGTAAAAGGAGGCAACAGACCCCGGCCAGGAGACATTTGAGCATCCCAGTCTTTGTAAGAACAGTCAGGTGATCTCATTGGGAGGTCAGGAGGGCACTTAACTTTACTTTGACTTTCTAGCAGGCCCCAGGGCCTCCATAGATACCTCCCTCCAGATAACACACCTCCCAGCATTCGTTTGCCTCGTTTCTGGGACAGTGCAAACCCAGTCCAGACTTTATCGGCTAGAACACAGTGGGTTTGACAGTGGCAAGGTTAGTACACTTCAAAAGGTTGGGAGAACTTGATAAGCCAAGGACAGGAGTGGGAATATTTATTTAAAAGCTTACAGTGCTTGAAATATGTCATCTGAGCCCCCTCACCCCCCACCTTCCTTCCCCTTGACCTTTCTGTGACCCTCTCTCAGCTCCTACAGCTTCTGGCCTTGGGTCAGCTGCATTCCCAACCATGATACCATTTTTCTGCATAGTTAAGGTTCCAGAGACACATCCCTCTCTCTCTCTCTGAGTCCCTTGAGGGTTTAAAAAAAGGAGATCAACATTTACATTGGTAAATGCACTCAGCTGTGGGGAGGGTTTAATCTTTTTTACAACCATCCCTGCAGCTGTGCTGTCTGTTTAACACTACCCTCCCCACCCCCCAACCCCGGCCCCCACTGGCCCTCTGCCTTCCTGGAAATAGCTCTCCCCAAAGAGCGCTGGGACACAGGATTCCAACCTCGCTAAATATAGTGAAAGGAGATCACAGATGTACCATGACCAGATGGGATAGCTTCAATGGGGATCATGCATCCAGGAAAAGAGAGCAAGGAGGGACATAAGGGGGCCTCATGGAGGTAAAGCCATACAAGGATTCTCTCTGCTCAGGGAAAATCATGCAAAGTGAGGCGCCAGGGTTCTGAGAAGCACTCCTCCCTGAAACAACCAAACTAACCTCCTCCAGCACCCCCTTCCATGCTTCCCCCTCTTACCCCACACACCACCCCCACCCCCCACACCCCTTCATCCCTCAACCCCCACCTCCCCCTCCCCCACCCCTGCTTCTTTTTGATTTTTCAAGAATTGGTAGTAAATAGAAGGTAAATGAGCCCAAAGTTCCTGGGCAACAATGCAGGTCCAACTGGGACCCCCCTTCACAAGCAGAAAGAAGAAAACAAGAACAAGGGAGAGAAATTGTTTATTTAAGGAAAGAAAAAAAAAGCTCCTTAAAAGTCTTAAAAATACAATCTTAAAGGTCTGCTTTAAATATGCTTTTGGAAGAAAGGAAACCCCACAGTATAAAAACAGGCTTTCTTTCACAAACCTTAGAGGTGGCCCGCACATGATCCAGAATAGAATTTCACAGCACGATCGCTCACTTGTAGCTCCTGCCTGCATCCTAACCTGCATTTTCCTGTTATAATGGTGAGTTCTGGCTTATGGTAACTCTTAAGGAGGAACAAAATGAAATAACAGTTTGGAAAAGATTAAAGCACAGTGGGAAGATAGTGAGATAGGTGAACAACAAAAAGATGGATAAATAAGTAGTGGCATATCTATGTAATGTAAATTATAATAGTTAAAATATTAGGGACTACGTGTTTCAACAGATAAAATACCTAATACACAGTGTTGAACAAAATAAGCTAAGATGGGAACAATGCAATATAATGCTATTTATAGAAAGTTTAAAACCACACAAAACTTGACTATATGCTATTTATGAATAAGTACAGATGTTTACGGATACATATGTAAAGTATAAGGTATGCAAAAAAATGATGAAGGCCAAATTCAGAATACTGGTTTCCCCAGAGGAAGAAGGCAGTGGAAGGAATACTCAGGGCGTTTCCACTGTACCTGTTTTATTTGCTTTCAAAGTGATGTAAAACAGGTATGGCAAACAAATAAAGCTGCAATGACTAACAGTGTTCCTAGCTGCTTTTTAACGTTTTACTGCACGCCTGAAACATTTCCCCATAAAAATGTTAAGAATCTCAGAGAATTGTCCTCATATGGAAGTCAGTGTACAACTTTGGACACCCACTGGACTCAATCACAGGGCTCCCACACTTCTGGGAATATCTGGAAGGACTTCAGACAGCGCCGATGGAGTCCAAGAGATGCTATCTCCAACCTTGCACAGTCCACTGGCCTTTGCTGAGTAGTGTCAGAACCAGAAGCCTTTTCAAAGGCTCTTGTGAAATCATTTTACCCAGAGGATTCACACACACACACACAAAAGCAGGCACTGGTTATCTAAAAGCTTCCCTTAGGAACTCTTAGGAGGAAATGGAATTTAACAAGCTTCCTTCAGACTAAACACGGACACTTGCAAGCTTCTGCTCTTTAATTGGCGGTTCCACCACTGGGAGAAATGACATCTGGTTCTCCGCCCAGCTCTGCCACTGGTGAGCTATGTCAAGTCGGCCAAGACCTTTGACCTCTCCAGACCTCAGTTACTTCATTGGGCCTAGAAGATTTCAAAAGTCTGAACTATCAGAGTCAAAGAGTCAAATTCTAATCTGAGAATTAAGAAGATAGACCAGATGTGGATAGGCAGCAGACACTACCTTCCAACCATAATTTATTCCAGGGGTGCTGGTAGCCCTGTATGCAACCCCACCCCCCAAACACACATTGTCTCATCAGGCTTCTATAGTTCAGGTTCCCACAACAGACATGCCTTCATGTTAAAACATAAATGATACCTGGGACCATACTCACACTCTAGCCTCAGCAACATATAGATTCTCTTAATTCACACACAACCACTTTTAACAGAGATAAGAAAATGTAAGTGATTTACTCTAGAAACCATAGGTTTCAAGGCCAAACCTTCCAAATTTCAAGTTTAGATCTTTTCCATAACAAAGCAGTTGCCACAGATGAGCCTTAACAGGGACAGAATTCCCTGCCCCCAGTCCTTTCCCCACTCAAAAAAAAAAAAAAAAGAGGGCAGAGAGGAAAGTCTAGGAAGGAAGGGAGTTGAAGCTGGGTCTGCAGCCCAAGGGAAGAGGAAAGGAGAGTGACAGGGACAGAAAAATCCTCTGTCTTACTTTGTCAATTTACATAAAGCGAGTTTCCTTCACAACCTTGTGGGTTTTAATATTACAAAGATTGACATGGCGCTGAAAACAAGCTCCTGAGGTGGGCAAGACTGTAATTACATACAAATGATGTTCCTCTCCACACCTCCCTACCCCAGGCAAGCTGGACTGGAACTGTGCAAGCCAGGAAAGATGATTTGCGTCAATCAATGTGTGCAGTCCTTGGCAGAGTACGTGATCAGCGAATTACAGTAATGATGAAAATGATAATGACAACAATGGTGAGAATGGAATCAGGAAATGATCCAAAGTCACCCCAAAACACTGCAGACAGGTACACCACTGGGCTTTCATTATTCATGATATTTTCAACAGTGAACACTATTTTCCCATGATCCAATTTCTTTCTCTGTTCAAAGTGCTAGGTTCAAAAAGGTTGGCTCACTTTCTTAAAGGGATTTTTTTTTTTTTTTTTAATGAATCCACAAGAAAGACAAAAGCAAGTAAACAGAGGGGTGGGTACTCTCCCAGTTTCATCCCACTGGTTTATCAGCCTTCCTTGTAAGTAGGAAGTCAGATGAAGGAATAAATAAATAGGTACTTTCACAAATGAAATGGACATTTTAAATAGAAAAATAGAGTTCTTATAGCCCTTCCATCTCTTGTTAGGGAATTCACTTTGTTACATTGCAAATGCCCTATTATAAGGCAGATATTTTCTTTTACCTTCCTAGGACTGTCTTTTATAAAAGGAGTCATCTTACATAGATTTCTTAAAATATCTTACAAATAACAAGGCCTTTTCACAATTATTTTAGTTTTACCGCAACACCTTAAAACAACCTCCATGCATGCTTGTTTGGGATACTTACAGATGTTGGTGTAGAATTGATAAAAAAGGAAACAGACGAAATTTAATCTGAATATAGTCATTTGCCCCTGTAGGTTAAGATTTATATTTGCAACTACTGAATGTATTTAAAAATAAATCAAAAACCTTTTAGAAACAACTTTTAAAAGCAATATAGTAAGCAGTTTGTCACATTTTAGAGATCAGAAATATATATCTACATGACAATGAAAAACCAGCTACTTAATGTTCACCAAACAGGTACTTGTGGGTTGGCACAGTTGTTCTAGTGATCACATTACACAAGGATTCAAAAGTGATATTTTTCAAACAACTTAGAAGTAAGAATGATGACCTTATGAAAACTTTATCAGGTCATGCAAGTAAAAGTCATGCAAAAATACAAAGAGTTTACATAAAACTGTTTCAGAAAACTGGGAATGGAAAAAGTAATGTTTCTATATTTTAAATAAAGGTGAGTATCTATATTAATATATTAATACATATTAATATCAGTTAGCATTTGCCTAGCTCATCTATATTAATAAAAATATATAAAGAATTTTCAGAGACCAAATACTGTTTTTTGGCCCTAAATTGTCTTTTATGCATGTATTCAAGTACAGTGGAACTTTGCTTCTCAAACTTAATTCATTCCAGAAGCCTGTTTGAGAAGTAATTTATTCAAAAACCGAATCATTTTTTCCCCATTAGAACCAAGGTTTGACTGTATACAGTAGTTATGTTGGTATGTAGTACCTAAGTATAATGGGACTTCACTTAAGTAAAAACAAGTCATTCATAGCCTTTGAGGGGAAAAAAAAAAAAAAAAAAGACAGAGAGAACCTGAGTAGTGGGCTGGAGGAGGAGACTTAAAGCAATAGCCCATTTGCTGGAGCCTCCATATGAGGTGAGCACAGCATTTGGGATCTCAAGCCATCCTGGTTTCAAGCACTCCCCACCCCCGACCTCTGAGTCTCCCCTTTGGAATTCATTATACAATAAGATCTTGTCCCACCAGTCTTGAAGGTGGCTGGCTCTGAATTATATCATCTTTCTCCAAAATCAGGCCAACAATAACCTATAGAGAACAATGAGGCCTGTAGGGAACATTTTGTTGTATTTCATGTTTGTTTTGCTTGTATCTAACATTCCTGAAAGTCTAAACAGGGAACACCTATGACCATCCTAAACTGGAGAAGCCAGATGGAGGAAAAAATAGCCTCTCAAGATTCTGACACTAAAGACTCAATTCTATATAGAATCATGGAATTGAAGCAAGAAGAAATCCTGGAAACTGTCTAGGAAACACTTCTGGTTCAAGAAAAACAGGACAATTTCCCTTTATATATTTTACTAGAGGCCCAGTGCACGAAATTCATGCACGAAGTGGGAGTGGGAGGTGGGGGTGGTGTCCCTCAGCCCAACCTGCACCCTTTCCAACCTGGGACCCCTTGAGGGATGTCCGACTGCCTGTTTAAGCCCGATCCCACTGCTGGGTCACAATCCAGGACTGCTGGCTCCTGACCTCTCGCCTGCCGATTGCCCATAACCACTCCCCTGCCAGCCTGATCAATGCCTAACTGCTCCTGTGCCGGCCTGATTACCCCTAACTGCCCTCCCCCTGCCAGGATGGTCCCCCACAACTGTCCTCCCCTGCAGGCCTGGGTCCCTCACAACTGCCCTCCCTTGCTGGCGGCCATCTTTGACCACATGGGGGAAGCCATCTTGTGATGGTGAATTTGCATATTGCTCTTTTATTAGATTAGATTTGTGTTCACAATAAGAAGTATTCCCTTTAGGTCCCCAGAAAAGTTTGTCAGATATTTTTTCTTGGGCTGAGAAGAACCAAATCTCCTATTCCTACTGATGTTAAAATAAAATTAAGTTTAAAGCTCTTAATATTTGGTGAATCTTTTCAAGTAAATGGTTAGCTTTGATTTAAGGGGAAGGGAAGCACATTTCCACTGGCACCACCATCTCCATGAGAGACATCTGCAGGCTCTTCTATGACTCAATGTCATCTGTTCACCACAGAGGTCAATGCAATTGAAAACCCTTTTCTAGGCACTAAGAGGCCTACTACCCAAATCATCTGGGACAGGAGAGCTGACAGGATGGAGAGCATCACCAGGAAAGAACTGGGTCCCCTACCATCAAATGAAGAGTGTGCTATCCTCAAACTCAACTTTTCTTCTTTTTATTTCAGTGATTTTTTAAAACCACAAATATATTAATAAATCTTAAACAACGTTCTGCATGAAATTGTAAAGTTCACAGAATTTCTTCTAAGGTTGCTATTTGAAGTCAATGATTAGGTGTGTGTATGTGTGTGTAATCGCATTTGTGTGTATGTGATACTATAAGCTTAGAGATTTCTGTGTGATCAGAACATCTTCAGTACAGCTTTTAACTAATAACAGGGCAGCAGAAAGTGAAGCCAGACCAGTGTACCAAAATTCTTAAAGACAGAAAAAGCAAGAAAACAAAAAATGAATGACCCCATACATAAGCCACTTCCCACCCCTTGAGGATGATATTCAAACCTGGGTAAATATTATAGATAAAGCTCTGACTTTAACTACTTTAGGCAACATTCAGAGTAATAGATGCATATATAAAGCTGGAAGTAATGATTTGTGTTTTTTTTATCATCACCTGAGGACATGTTTATTGATCTTAGAGAGAGAGAAAGAAGAGAGAGAGAGAGAGAGAGAGAGAGGGGTGAGGGACATTGATTGACTGCCTCTTGCATGTGCCCCAACTGGGGATGGAACCCACAATCTAGGTATGTGCCCTGATGGGGAACCAAACCTGCAACCTTTTAGTGTATAGGACGATGTTCCAACCAAGTGAGCCATTCTGCCAGAGCTGGAAGTACTGATTTGTCATTAAACAGATGCTGGTTAAGGTGAAATGCAATAAAGGTGAGGAAAATATACTAAGATTTCTCTTAAAGGGTGCTAAGAGCAGGAAATGTAAATTAAGAGGGGTTCCTAGAGAAAAAAAAACAGGTTGAGGAAAGCCGAATGAGAAAGATTAATTCAGTCAGTGAAAGAAATCAGTTTGGAAGGAAAGGTGTATCTAAGGAATGATTCTAAATAGTTTGGAAACTGGAGTCCCAGGCATTAAGCAACTAACATGCCCGTGGAATTCAGTTCTGGCTTGAACTCATGAGTTCTTTCTGAAATGTATCCAAGAAAATGTAATCCTCTCAAGGACCAGGGAATCCATACCATGATTGAGGTGGGGGAGGGAGGACATGTTACATCATAAGCTCTATCATCAGGAGATGTCTCCATGTGATCTTGTGAGGCTTTGGTACCTGCCCTGGAAATCCTAACACTGTGGAAAAGAGGCTTTCTCACTGTAAATGTATGGCTGGTGAAAGGCCAACTTCATTCTTATTCATTGGGAAAAGAAGAAATAGTGGACCAGTGAGATTCTGATTTAGGCTCTAAAGCAAGTATGATCCAAAATCTCCTGGAAAGTATGATCCAAAATATCCTTCTCTTTTGGGCTGGTCAAATCAAAACAGCTGCAATGCCACCTTGGTTTAGATGAGAGAAACACATATGCTTCTTCTACCATGCTCTACACATCATGAGGTCAGTTCCAGCCTGTAAGACCAATTCCTAATGAGCACTAAAATGTCTTGTTTTTGTTTCTTGTTTTTAACTTATGGAATACATACTTTTCATTGTTTTATAGAGAAAGGGAGAGATGGTGTCCCCAAGTTAGAAAAATATAATTTTTGTCATATTTTCTTTTTTATTTCTTTATGTATTATTTAATCACTAAAGGCCTGGTGCACAGATTCATGCAATGGTGAGGTCCCTTGGCCTGACCTGTGCCCTCTCACAATCCAGGAACCCTCGGGGGATATTGAACGGCCAGTTTTGGCCCAGTCCCCGCAGGCTAGGCCAAGGGATCCCACCAGTGCACGAATCCATGCACTGGGCCTCTAGCATGCATATAAGATATTTAGCCAATCTCTTCCCACTCTCCCACTCCCCCCTTCCTTCTGAGATTCATCAGTCTGTTCCATGTTTCCATGCCTGTGCATTGAGCGTCTGCCCTCGGTGGTCAGTGTGTGTCATAGCTACCAGTAAAATGATCAAATGGTCTAACAGTCGCTTAGGCTTTTACATATATAGATCATTTGTTAATAATGTCTTATGCTTTTTCATAGTTCAACCTCTGCCTCAAACCATCATCTCAGCTTTCAATTTAGGATAGAAAAAAAAATTAAATGCATGAACTTGAAAGTCAGGTAAACCTCTGTTCAAATCTGTATTCTAGCACTTATTGGCTATCTGACCTTTGGGTACCTGTTATTATGAATCTGTTTTTTAGCATGGTAGCAACTGAGGCACTAAGAGATTACATTACTTGCTCTATGTCACACAGATAGGCAGTGATGGAGCCCATATCCAGAGCAGGGGACCTGGATTCTGAACTCATACTCATCCATGACACTATTCTAATTGTTAAACATATTTGTCTTCTCACCACAAATGAAGTGGTGTTTTTACCCCCATTCTGCAGATATAGAATGTGTGCTTGCACCTGGCCTTCGTCCAGGAAGCCTGGCTGGAGGCTGGGCCTGGAAATGCTGTGTTGGGGACACCCTGCTCTGGCTTATTTAAGGAGCTTTTTACAAGTCTCAGCTTGTCGGTGGTGAGCAAAGAGCAGCTAAGAAGAAAAAAAAACAGGTAAAATGAGAAGTCAGACTTGCATACACGTGTCTCCACAGTGACAGCTTGCAGTCCTTCATCAAAGACCCAAGCTTGGTCTTTGCGCAGTGTGAGCATGGCATAAAGGTTATTGCTGAGATAAGGAATAAAGCGTGGTAGCTATACAATGGAAAAAGTAATCAGCCTCAATTTGACCACAGCTAGAAGGTCGAGTGGTCATTACCACTTATTCAACAAACAAACGTTTTAAAGCACCCACTATGTGCCAAAGCCCATGGTAGATGCTGAGATACAATGACAAACATGCCATAGTTTTACACACACACACACACACACACACACAAAAAGACATCGATTCTTTAAACTGAGACAGGACAATGGCGGAGGTATGACATTTCTGGGTACCACTCGCCAGCCATACCAACACCCCGCACTCTGTAGCTGGCACAGAAGGTAGAACCACATCCAGCTCTGATGAACTTTCCCTGCATAATTCTCTCTTGGTAAGAGTTTACAACACTTGCCTTTTCTCCGAGGCCTGGGATGGGGATAGGGTAGGCAGAGGAAGGAAGGTGCTTGTCAGGAAAACAGATGCTCAGAGGTGCAGTTTCAGGACCTGAGAGATGCAAAAGTTTCCCTCTGGTGCCTCAAGCTCAGGTTACATAAGAATAGCACATCTGCTCTAAATCATGATTCCTTTCCTCCATCTACACCCAGCCTGGGCAAACCCTCCCAATTATAATGATCCAAAAAGAGGGCTGTTGTTTGTTTTTTGTGTTTATTTTTTTTGCTATTTGGATGTTCTGGGAGAAGTGAGAGGAGAAAGGTCAAGCAAAAAGCCATCCCCAGGGAGATTATCAAATAATTTCGTTCAATACTTCTTCCCACCAAGTATTTCTATGAAGGGAAATTTCTTTCTATACTACAGAAATCTGGGGACCATGAGCCTCAAGGAAGGCCCTGATGAAAGGGCCAATGTACAAACCGCAGGCACAGGTCACTGGGTAGAAATGTCCCGGGGGGTGGTATGACAAAAGGCACCAAAGCTGCTGGCTTATAGGTACTGATATATTTAAACACTGATGCTAATTTCAGGGCCAGCTGCTAGCTGGTAGCTGCTCCTCTCCCCAGCTGCTCTGCACAGCACAGAGCCTAAACAGCACTCAATTTGGCACACCCCAAAGAAATCCTCTGAGGTGGTTAGAAATCTCCTCCTTTTCCCAATGGCAGCAGAAATTATCCCCCAAATGTGTAGCCCAAACTGGCCAGAAACCCTCATAAAGACTGCACCCATTTTTAATTTTAAAACAAGTCACCTATTGCAGAATCCCACACAGGTCTGTCCACCCATTCAGGCTTAGGCCACCTTTCAAGCAGTCAACACAATGATAGTCTGCTAAGTACAAGGCACTATGCTAACTTCAAGTAGGTATCACTTGGGGAGTTTATAACACAAATGCCCATGCACACCCCAGACCTAATAAACCAGAATTTCCAAGAGGAGGGCCAAGAAATTGTATTTTTTTAGAACTCTCCAGGTTGAGAGCAAGAGCTGAGCACTAATTCAGAGAACCTTTGTAGCCCTTCTCATACTTCTTGGAGGCTGTTTCTCAAGCGTCTAAAAGCTCAAAGGATCTACTAGTAAAACTAATTATATTCGAGATTGACTGAACAATAGGCTTAAACATATAGGTTTCTACATTACAACTGGGCTCTGCCCTATAGGAAAGAAATGACTCTCAGATCCAGTTATTGAGTACATAGAGATGGTTTTGAAGAACCTAGATATAGCACATAAACATGCAAGTTTAACCCAACCATCCCAATTTCAAATATTTTGTTCCAAAGTCCCCATAAGCATTCACATATTAAAATCAACAGGTCCTAGAAATATAGAAGGTATGTTTACCAGGCCCATAGGTGGCTTCTATTTACCTAAGGTCCCCCATCAACATATTTTACTGTGATCAAGACCACAACTAAAACAAATAAACAAAAAGTGCTGAAATATAAATTAACAATTTTTCAAATGAGGAATCAATCATGAAATATTTTTCTAATATAATTTGAAAAGTAATGCCAATTAATTCTTCCAGATGACCCAATGAAGCTATTTACAAAACTTCAAATTAATAGAGTCCATAGCTAGGGGAAGCTAGGAGCAGCAAGAAATATTTGGGGGTAGTGCTAAAAGCCAAGTGCCAGACATCTGAGCCAGAAAGGTTGAAAGCAGAGTAGGGTAGGGGCCTGGGGAATGATGATGCCTGGGGAAGATCCTCCTAGAAACTCAGTTCCTACACATTCTCCACTGCCAATGTCATGGCCAGAATCAAAAGACAGGGCACTCATCCCTTTGATTTCTAGCTTGAATCAAATGCCCATGCACACCCAGCCTGCTCACATAGCTTTGCTCACATGGCAGATTTTAGTGGAATAATCCTGGATAGGAAACAGGTCTTAGCTTTTATTAAAAAAATCCCAGATGTGTGATCTCACATCTCCATGACAACTCACTGAGCTTATGATGCATTCCACACCAACATTTGATTTTTGTTTTGAACGGTTCTCCTATTTTTTATAAAAGCCCAGACCTGTTTCCTATCCATGATTATTCCACTAAAATCTGCCACGTAAGCAAAGCTACAGAGCACTGGGTTGCTGGGATCATGTAGGAGGGCCCCACTGCTAAGCAATATACTCAGAAACCCAGAGATGCCCTCTCTCGCAGGGCCCAGATCCATGGTAGGGAGAATAGAAGGCCCATAAGAGAAATGAGGGACCAGAGAATGGAGATGTGATACATATAGCCTCCTGAGCAAGATTTACAAACAAACAAAACCTGGATATCATCAAGAATAATTAAAATTCTTCCAGGCCCTTGCATAGGAAGACAGGGAAAGTCTTACATAAGCTGGAAGGAGGAGGAAATGACTACAAGGCTCAAAAGGCCTGGGAAGAAAGAAGTAAGAAAGGAAGGTGAGTTAGAATAAACCAAAGGGAAAAGAGGGAAGGGACCAAACTATAAGATTCATTGAATAAATGTTTCCACAAACATAGTTTAGCTTCTTCCATTCTTTATTTTTTTATTTTTCATCCTCACCCAAGGATATTTTTCCATTGATTTTTAGAGAGAGTAGAGGGGGGGAGGAGAGACAGAGAAAGCGAGAGAGAGAAACATTGATGTGAGAGAGACACAATGATTGATTGCCTCTTCCACATACCCCTTGGGGCTGGGATGAGCCTGCAACTGAGGAACATGTCCCTGACCAGAATCAAACCTGCTCTATCTACTGGGTCAAACCAGTTAGGACACCTTTCATTTTTAGTTCTAGATTCCTCATCTGGAGCAGTCCAAATGCTGAGCCATCCCAAGTATGGTCTTCTTCTGCTCTCCAATACAAATCTTCAATTTCACCAGAGTTTTCCCATTAACATGACCTGTTTCCTATCCATGATTATTCCAATTTTTTATATTTTTGCTCATTTTGCCTGAAATGTTCAACCCTTTGCCCTTCATCAATTTGAATCCTAACCATTCTCCAAAGCCTAGATGAAGTCCGACCTCCCCCAGAGATGTGGCCTCACATCTCCATGACAACTCACAGAGCTTATGATGCATTCCACACAAACATTTGATTTTTGTTTTGAATTGTTCTCTTATCTAAACTAATAAAAGAGAAACATGCAAATTGACCACAACCTCAGCTATGCCCCCAAGCCACGCCCACCAGCCAATTAGAGCAACTATATGCAAATTAACCCAACCAAGATGGTGGCCAGCAGCCACTGAGCTGGAGCAAGCAAGAGGTTTGGTTGCCCCAGCAATGGAGGAAGCCAAGCTTCCCGCCTGCCCTGGCAGCTGTGGCCTCTACTCAAGGTAACAAAGATTCAATTATAGAAGATAAATAAATCCCAGATGCCTGCTTCCAGCCAGCCTCGCTGAGAGCTGAAGTTTCTGGGGGCGGTGGCCAGCCAGCAAACAGCCATCAGCCCCTCACCCAGGATGGCCACAACCTCATGGGGTGAGGGTTCCCGCCGGGGGGCTTGGCCAGCCTGCACACAGCCCTCAGCCCCTCACCCAGGCTGGCCAGGTACCCTAGCAGGAACCCCACCCTGATCCAGGACACCCTTCAGGGCAAACCAGCTGGCCCCCACCCATGCACCAGGCCTCTATCCTATATAATAAAAGGGTAATAATGCAAATTGATCCTAACAGCTAGGCTGACAGCTGCCAGTACAGTGGTGGTGGTGGGAGCCTCTTCCGCCTCCTCAGCAGCACTAAGGATGTCCCACTGCAGCTTAGACCTGCTCCCTGTGGGCAAGTGGACATCCTCCAAGAGCTCCCAGGCTGCCAGAGGGATGTCTGACTGCCAGCTTAGGCCCAATACCCCGAGGAACGGGCCTAAGCCAGCAGGTGGACATCCCTCGACAGGTCCCTTACTGCGAGAGGGCACAGGCTGGGCTGAGGGACCCCCCTGAGTGTACAAATTTTTGTGCACTGGGCCTCTAGTTTTTTATAAAAGCCCAGATGAGTTGATTAATTAGGTGGAGATTTTATTTAGAATTAGAATGAGGAACTCATTTTTTTATAGAAACAGTTACATATTATCATGAGGATAAGTTTTACTAACTGACATTTTATAGCATTCTATGAGAAATGGATTTTTAGTTCCCAACTACCAGTTTACAAATAATCTTGTAGAACAAAAGATGTTTATAAATGGAATACTGCTTCTGTGAGGCAAACGTGATTAATAAAGTATAAAATACAAGTGTTTAGAGCTGATTAACAAGTGCCTTGGAAGAAAACTGCAAGATTGAGACTTTTTTAAATTTGCAATTCCAATACAAAGCTTCTGCCCTCCTTGTTCAGACAGGTAGTCACATTTGGTTGTAAGAATTTCTAGCCCCTCTTCTACACTCAACTCTTTATTGATTAAGATATTATATGTGTCATTATCCCCTGTATTGCCTCCCCATCCACCCACCTCCCACTCATGCCCTCAACCCCCTGGTGTCTGTGTCCATTGGTTAGGCTTATATGCATGCATATAAATCCTTTGGTTGATCTCTCTCCCTTACCCCCACCCGCCCCTACCTTCCCTCTGAGGTTTGACAGTCTGATCGATGCATCTTTGTCTCTGGATCTCTTTTTGTTCACACTCAACTCTTAACAGTTTAAGAGCTCATGAAGTTTATTTTTCTTGGGTAAGTCAGCACCAGGAAGGTTTTTCTGT
The DNA here is from genome assembly GCA_004026665.1 of Murina feae. Classification (NCBI taxonomy): domain Eukaryota; kingdom Metazoa; phylum Chordata; class Mammalia; order Chiroptera; family Vespertilionidae; genus Murina; species Murina feae. The sequence goes on along the minus strand of PVJC01007736.1, from coordinate 24,690 downwards.
TAAACAGTAACACTTCACAGAAAAATGGGAACCAGTAACATGGGTAGGGGCCTCCTGCATAAAACACGTGTGACCTTTCCTTAGCACACACACCGTGGGCTCACTGTTCAGGTGAGGCCCCTTCTCCCAGTTTTCAGAGCTCCCCTCGGGGGACTCCAGGCGTAACGTGGAACCTGCTCAGCAGAGTTTCTGCGAGTGCCCTGCCACCGCCTGCCAAATCTGTTCTTTGTCAGCAACACATTTGCTCCTGACTTTTGCTTGGAACCATGTTTTCTATTGTTGCCTGTAACTGAGCCTAGACCTTGCCAGGAATACTCCTTGATTCATGGCACTTGGCTGGACGTAAGAATAAAACCCAAATGAGTGTGGGCCATACTCTAAGCTTGGAATAAACACTGGACTCATAATAGTTGCGTGTTTACTACGGTTTTCATTAAAAGAACACATTCTTTGGTATATTTAGCTTATAAGAGGCCAATCTTTTCCCCTCAAAACACAGAACTATAGTTATACATGGATTTTTGACTATGCAAGAGGTTGGTACCCCTAACCCCCCTCATTGTTCAATGGTCAACTGTATGTACTGTAATGTGAAAGAAGTGTTACTTCCGATGGTTTAGACAAAACCCCTACACTCATAATTTAATTAACTTGTTTTATGGAGGGAGATAAAGTATTCCTCATGTGAATTAAGAAAGACAATGAAGGAGGCCATTTGTGGCTTAAAGAACAACCTTGGGATCAGGGTGGGCCCCAGCTGTCAATGGCAAAATCTACTCTCATGCCCAGTCTTTAGTAGCTCAAAAGTAAAAATGAAGGATCCTTCTCCATCAGCTACCACTAGGCTCCTTTTCCTTCTAACAACAGAAAACCACTTAGAGGGACCTCTGCTAAGCCAGGCTTTGGTTATGATTAATATACTAGTTCTTCTCCTACCCAGATAAATTACTCTGGGCAAGGTACTTAACTGCTTGAGCCTTGGTTTCCTCATCTGTAAAATGTCTACAACACTAGTATTTCCTTATGAGACTTCTATGAGGGTTTAATGAGATTGTGCTTGTAAGATGGTATGACATCAACAAAGAAAGGGAGTATGGCATGGTGTTTGCTGTTGGGTGATACTATTGGCCTTAAACAGAGAAAATTAGTCATCTACCTTATTCCATTTGCTCAGTCACACAGCTTTTAATCCCCCCCACCCTGTACCCTAAATACTAACAAAAATACAGACAGAAGTGCTCCATCATTTATTACAGTTGTTAGGCTCACTATTCTGTTTCTTTTTTGCTCTGAGTAGGCTCACATATACTGCAAAACAAGACCCAAACAGGTGAAAAGAATACACTCAAAAGTGATGAGTGACTTAGCTAATTGTTTGGTTTTTTTTCCTGCCTTCCCCACTAGCTGCCAGAAGAAATGAAAGTAAGGAAGCAGGTAGGGGTGAAAAGACAGGGCGGTAAAAGGAGGCAGGCAGGGGAGAGGGAAGAAGGCATGAAGAGGGGAGGAAACTTAAAGGCAGTTCCTCAGTGGGGCTCAGGGAGATTATGCAGAGACTCTTAAATCTTACAGCTGGAAAAATCAGTAGTTACATTTTAGTTCCTTTGTCTTCAAGCAGGACTACATCTAACTCTAACCCTTCCCAACCAATGGGTGGTCTATATCAGATTTTAAGTATCCCTGGGAGTAGTCAGCAATCCTATTTCCCCTACTAATTCAAACTTCACTCCAAACCAGCAGCTCCAAGTCTCCACTTAGATACACAAATGGCATGCCTTTATTTCAAATTTCCATGGGTGACTGGATCATCAATGTCCACTGTATGGAAAGAAGACAGAGAAAATAAGAAGTCTTATTCCCTTGGTTTGACAGAAAATACATGTACCATTGGCAACGGGCTCATGGAAAATTAAAAAAAGAGAATATGCCCTAAAGATTGGTGTTTCCCCATAGAAGGTCCCAGGAGATGGAAAGGTAATTATCATGGAGGGAAAAGAAGCCCCACCTATAAAAAGGAGGTTACGATAGGTCTATAGACTCCCGTGACTAACTCAAGAATTTTCTAACCATTTCACACACAAAAATAGGACAAATCTTCCATTTTCCCTCATTTGATTTTTTTCCTTGGCAGGTTGTAAAAAAAACAGCAGCATTGAGAATCTCTGACATTTTGATGAGAGCAGGTGATAAATCTGTGAGTGGCCCTATGACTTGAAAGTGGGAACTTTGGAGAAACCAAGATGGTGGCATAGGTAAATCCTGGGAATTGCTGCCTCATACAACCACTTCAAAACCACAACAAAAAGAAAAAACGGACACCACCCAGACACACAGGAAGGCTGGCTGAGTGGAAATTCTACTACTAGAAAGAGACTAAGACTCAGAGGAGGTGCAGAAGTAAAGTGTAGAGGTACAGAGGCACACACAAAGGGGTTCGTGGAAAGGGCTGGCAGCTGAGAATGTGGTTGTCTTTTTTCATACCGGAGGGCTCCCGACAGCTCTGAACTCCAGTTCTGGGCAAGTTTCTGGGGACCCAGACTTATATGGGGAGAACCTGGACTGTCTGGCACTAGCTGGCACCAGCTGGCACCATCTGGCACTGGGAGAATCTCCAGAGCAGCTTTCTCTCGGTGGTGCTGAGGGACACTGAGACCTGGTGCCTCTTAGGGCAGGGCTGAGATTCAGCCATAGCTGTTTGCTCTGCCTTGTAGATTCCCTGAGACCCTGCCCCACCCAAGCTGCATGCAGAGGCTTTTGCATATAAAAGGCGGGTAGCCTCAGGCAGAGGCTAAATTAGCACCTCCTTAGAGATCCAAGAGCCAGTGTAGCCAGTGGTCAGAGTGGGACCATCCAGACTACAACTCCTCAGACCCATAAGGCACACACTCAGGGGGCAGACTCAGTGAGCACCAAAGCCCCAATGAAATAAGTCTTGCCTCATAAGGGTGTCTCCACCACAGAAGTTCTCCCACCAAAGACACAGCTGATTCTCACAGCCAAGTGGCCTGGAGGTCAATTCCTCTCAGTGATACCAACAACAATCAAGGCTTAGCTACAATAAGACTGTGCACAAAGCCGAAAAGTGGTGCACCACGAGTGTCCACCTCAGGTAATTGGGGAGGCTGAGCCACTGGGCCTTATAGGACACCTAACACAGAAAGCCACTCTATCAATGCAGGGAAGCAGCCAAAATGTGAAGGCAAAGAAACAGATCACAAATGACAGAAATGAAGGAAACCAAATGACTGGATACAGAATTCAAAACCATGGTTATAAGGTTTTTCAAGAATTTTCTAGAGAGCACTGATAAATTTAAAAAGACCAGCCAGAAATTCAGCATACACTTACTGAAATAAAGAATAATATACAGAGATCCAACAGCAGACTAGAGGATCACAAGAATCAAGTCAAAGATATGAAACACGAAGAAGCAAAAAACACCCAACCGGAAAAGAAAAAAGAAAAAAGAATCCAAAAATATGAAGATAGTGTAAGGAGCCTCTGGGACAACTTTAAGCGTACCAACATCAGAATTATAGGGGTGCCAGAAGAAGAGAGAGAGCAAGATATTGAAAACCTATTTGAAGAAATAATGATAGAAAACTTCCCCTACCTGGTGAAGAAATGGACTTACAAGTCCAGAAAGTGCAGAGAACCCCAAACAAAAAAAAAATCCAAGGAGGACTACACCAAGACACATCATAATTAAAATGCCAAGGGCAAAAGACAAAGAGAGAATCTTAAAAGCAGCAAGAGAAAAGTAGTTAGTTACCTACAAGGGGGCACCCATATGACTGTCAGCTGATTTCTCAACAGAAACTTTGCAGGCCACAAGGGAGTGGCAAGAAATATTCAAAGTGATGAATATCAAGAACCTACAAACAAGATTACTTTACCCAGAAAAGCTATCATTCAGAATTGAAGGTAAGATAAAGAGCTTCACCAACAAGAAAAAGCTAAAAGAGTTCATCACCACCCAACCAATATTATATGAACTGCTGAAAGATATCCTTTGAGAAGAGGAAGAAGAAAAAGTAAAGACAAAAATTATGAACAACAAATACATATCTATCAACAAGAGAACCTAAAAATCAAGTGAATAGAAAAAAAACTAATGAACAGAATAAACTGGTGAATAGAATAGAATCAGGGGCATAGAAAGGGAATATACTGACAATTCTCAGGGGGAAAGGGGTGTTGGGGGTGCGGGAAAAGACTGGACAAAAATCATACACCTATGGAGGAGGACAGTGGCAGGGAGGGTAAGGGCAGAGGGTGGGGTGGGAACTGGGAGGAGGGGAGCTATGGGGGGAAAAAGAGGAACAACTATAATAATATGAACAATAAAGATTTTTAAAAAAAGAAAGTAGGAACCTTAACTACATGGTAAGAATAGTCAACTGTGGTAATCAAGTCTGCTGAAGCCCTTGCTTTAGACTCTACCCAGATTACAATTCCAACCCTCATTTTGTCAGAACTTCTGTGGAAGATGCTTTACTGATCCCTTTCCATCCACATCAGTCAGCTCCAGAAGACATTGGCTTTGGTCCAAAGGTAAACAACTCTCTAACTCATTAAACTCTGAAAACATCTGTCTGACAAGACCTCTTTGAAAACACTGCCAAATTTTCCATATTGGCTTATTTGCCCACCACCATAACCCACTGAGCACTCACGCACTCTCAAGATTATATTCACATTTCTCATGAGATTTCAGAAAGAATAGATCTGTTGCATCCTATGAACAATTAAATTATTTTGTTCTTAACTAAAAAATACAACTCCTGGAAGACCTAACTGGCATTGTCTTATAAAGTTGATCATTTCTATACCCTGCAGCTCAGCACTCCATTTCTAGATACATACCCGAGAGAAACGCAAATATTTACCAAACCAGAATGCTTATAGCACTGAACAGTGTAATCCTAAAAAACTGGAAATAACCAAATATTTATCAAAAGTAGGATGAATAACCCTGGCCAGTGTGCTCAATGGTTGGAGTGTTGGCTCTTGCACCGAAGGGCATGTACCTGGGTTGCAGGTTTTTATCTCTGGCCCCAGGCAGGGTGCATGGGGGAGGCAACCAATCAATGTTTCTTACACCTCTCTCTCCTCTCATCCTTCTCTCCCGTCCACTCTTTAAAAAAAAAAAATTAATGGAAAAAATATCCTCAGGTGAGGATTAACAAAACAACAACAACAAAAGTAGAATGAGTAAATAAATAGTAATGTATCAATGCAATGTACTGTTATACAGCAGAGAAAATAAACTACAGCTAAGTTCAATAACAACAATTTTAGTATCATATTGTTGAATGAAGAAGGCAAATTTCAAAAGACTTCATATAGTATGCTGCTCTTTATATGAAGTTTGAAAATGAATAAAAGTAAATAATACATTATCATAAACTGGGGTGGGGGAGAGAATCAAGTGAATAAGAAATACCTCAGTGAGTGAGGGGAAAAGACACAATAAGGAAAAGTAGTTGAATTGATGAAAGTGTTGATTATGCTCTAGCCCTGGCATAGGTAAAGTTTTATCAGGAGTCCATGATATTAATTAATGTTGAAGAGGATCATGCATTCACAAATTATTATAATGTATAAAATAAGTAATAAGCAATTCCTGCACAAATAATCACTGGGTCTTTGTGTTGAAAGATGTAACAAGAACGTCTTTGTAGAATAGGAAAGAACGTTAAAGCCTCTCTAGGTGGCTTCCTCGCTGTTTCTCTCCCTGCCATGCTCAGAATTCATCACAATAAAATCAAGCTACCATTCAGGATACGTCATACAGAGAAATAAAAATCCCAATTGTTCGTGATCTCTTATCCAGCTGCAATTTTGTTAGCCTCCAACACAGAAAAGTGAAAAATTGGTTATGCTTTGTCATTATGTGTATTTTGTTGGTCTTGGACAATGTTAAAGCAAATTTAACAGAACCCAATGATCACTCAATAAACCCAAGTCTTCTTGTTTTTTTGTAGCAAATAAAATTAGCTTCTGGCCCTGACTGGTTTGGCTCAGTGGATAGAGCGTCAGCCTGTGGACTCAAGGGTCCCGGGTTCAATTCCAGTCAAGGGCATGTACCTTGGTGTGGGCACATCCCCAGTAGGGGGTGTGTAGGAGGCAGCTGATCAATGCTTCTCTCTCATCGATGTTTCTAACTCTCTATCCCTCTCTCTCTCTCTCTGTAAAAAATCAATAAAAATATTTTAAAAAATTAGCTTCTGTATCTGCCTTCTGAGCCACTGTGGCTACTCAACATCCAAGGAGGTCTGCTCATGGTTGGCCTCGTTGGCAAAACCTCAAAGAGTGAGGGCAGGGTGAGCTAACCCACAAGGGAGCAAGGTAGTGGCTGTGAAGTTCCTTCTCTAGGGAAGGCTTGTCAGCCCCTACGTCATCCAGAGCTGCCCATCAGGGCCTCCCTTTCTGCCCTTCCACATCCCAGGGGTTAGTAAATCCATGAATACTGTTATGGCTCAATGGAGGAATTGGTATGAAGAAATATTTCTGTTTCATTAAGCATTTTCAAGTCACTCAAAGAAAACTAAAATTATCAGTACTAAAATGATTGCTTGATTTAGGACTGTTTAGTCTGTTGTCTGCTGTGTAAGAAAAATGACCGGTTGAACTATTCTATTTCTTGTACCATCTTAATGACAAAAATAGAAATTCTTGCATTCTCGCCCCCTCTCCGCCAAATATAATTGGTCTCTGCCATTTAGGAGCCAACTTTCTGTTTAGAAACTTGATATCTTCTCTCGGTTAATCCTGATGTGACTAATATAAGCACCATTAGCGATCCATGTTACCAGTGGCAATGTTTGCTATTTTGGAGCAAAGAAGCCCTGTCAGGAAAGAGAGCTTTCCGGAAGTCTGCAATTAATAAGAGATGGGCACAAATCCAGGCTGCCTAGTCCTAAAACATCCTTTCTCTGCCTTCATTTCACCTGCAAAACAAGGACATTCCTATGTGCCACTTGCTCACCAAGATGCTGTGAGCATAATGAGATGATGGGGCTATAAAGTTCTTGGGTGAAAGCCACAATAATGCAGTGACAACTGCCATCTAGAATTCCACTTGCAAACTCAGAGGACACTTTTGTAAACTCGCTGTGAACTACACAAGTGCTTGTCATTTCTTTTGCAGAATACATTTCAAATCTTTCTCTCAGGAAGCCAGATGCAGCGAATAAGACCATGATTCTTAGCCCTGAGATGTGAAAAGTTCTTACCAATCTTCCTGAGATCTCTTGTAAGAGACCCATTCATAATCACAGCAACCTCTATTTTAAAACGCATTGTTTGCGGGAAACGAGTAAACTCGTCATATCGCTTTTTATACCAAAGCGCGGGAGACGAGTTTTTTCCAAAAACGATGAGTAGAGACAGATTCTGTCAAATATGGAGGGCCTGGCATTTCAACAACGAAAATGTGCAAGACAACTCAGATAGACTTTGCAAAGTCAGACCATTATTGGATTTCTTTCTTCCCGTTACGACGCGATTTGGTGGGAAAATGCCCGATTACAAAGTGCTGTCTTGTTATAACTAACCAGTTAAGTCTGAGGCCACCTCTGGGTATTTTCCACTGTTCCTCTTTCAGGAGAAGAGGTGAGTAACTGTACAAATGACTTCTCTGGATCATATGACATAATTGCAAAGCCAAGAGACAGAGATTTCCAACAAGATCCCTAAGGGTGAATCCCAAACAAGGGACCTCACCAGAACAGACAGATGCAGCCTCGGAAACTGGCTAGATTCAACACTTGCAGGTGAGCTGTCTTCACGTTGCCTTGGCCTTGCATAAACCCTGGGATGAGGCCACACCAAGGCAGCAGTGCCCTAGGAGCAAAGGGTGAGGCAATGGCACAATTGTGTCAGGTGAGAGGCTTTGGCACAGGCCTGGTGTGTGACCATCCTGGGGCCTCTTCCCCTTCTCTGGGGATGGAAATGAGGAGGGCCAGTCTGTCCTCTCCATCTCAGCATTACTTCCTTCCACCCAGGGTTCCCTACAGCCTCTCCTTATCCCACAAGACTCCCTTCCTCCCCAAAGGACAGCCAGCTCATCCACCATATACTAATACAGCCTCATCTTTGCTTAGCCGAAACCACTACCTCTGCTCAAGGGAGAAAAGGGCAGAGGCATTTTGGTTGCTGGCAGGGGGGCATTACGTTTTGCACTGGGGGCCATTTTTATTTGTGGTGCCATTACTTAAACCAGGGGTAGGGAACTTTTAGACCGTGGGCCATATTAGGCCCGAGAAATCATTTGGTCTGGTTCTGCCCAGGCATTAGGGGTGAGTTAATTAAATGTTTGACCAAATTTAGCAGGCTACATTTTAAGTTAATAATGCTGTATGGCCTGTGAATGATGTTAGAAATATCCAAATAGCCCTTGGCAGGAAAAAAAAGGCTCCCCATCCCTGAGTGAACCATTAATTCTTGCCAGGAAAAGAATGATCTCTCCCCTTTGGACATGAGAGATGGCCCAACCACAGACCCACAAACGGAGTTCTGTTTCAATGGCCTGTTCCAAAGCGACACCTAAAAAAGAAAAAAAACGAGCTCCACTCAAGCATGCGATGTCATACTGCCCATCCTTGCCCTGACTCCTGGGGGGGCAAATCAGTTCCAGGTGACACCAGTGAGTGCTGTCCTCAGGCTTATCTTCCCTAAAATCTGGCAGTGGAAGAGAAGATAATCTGAGGGTATCTTCTGCCTTCTGAAAGTGAAAGATTGATGGGTTGGAGTTCAGCGTGTTCACCACCCACCAAGCAGGCTTTCCAAAAGCTCCGCAGGCAGGCAGCAGCGGAATGTGGCTGTTGAAGAAGAGGTTAATCAAAGCTCGCAGGAACCTGCTTGAGAAATGATCAACAAGTTTTCCAGAAATACATCAGACGGGCACAATCAACACAATAGCCAGAACAGAAAGCCACAGCAGCACTGATGATATTTTCTGAGACAAGATGTCTGAGAGCTAACACTGTTCTGATCCTTCCTGAGTTGCCTCATACTTGCCGCAGATTTTTATGGCCCCGTGTAAACATAAATCAGTCGTGCTGGCTGTAGTCACAGCGCAGACCGGTTCTGAAGCATGCTGAGCACCTAACGCTGCGGTGAAAATGGAACAAAAGTCCAAGATCCACGCCCATCACCCCTCTCTGAGTGTAGAGAACATCGAGATCTCGTTGTTTTGTCTTGTGCCTCCTGTAAGCCCTTAAACCCTGAATGTCATAGAGAACACTGATTGAAATTCCTTCTGAAATTTAAACTTCTATTTCTCAAGTCTCTGGATCAAGCTTTTAGTTATAGGTAAGATACCCCCAAGTTGGGTCTGTTGGCCCTCAGATCATCAGATGAGAATATAGCTGATACATGAACCGTGCTCCACCCCCTCAACCCAGCCAAAGAGGGTTGAAGGGCATTGCACCCTAAGTTCTGAAAGCAATGGTATACGATTTTGAGAGCAAAAGGGCCACATTTCCTCTGTGCACATTAAGACATTAAGAAATAAACAGTGAAATGGATTATTTTACAAATATACAGTCTCCCTGTCTGGCGCGACACAGACAAGGGGAAATGTGGCTTACTTATTTCTGCCCCCTGTAAATCCTTTATTTCCTTTCCTGAAAATACCCAATGGCATACCAGCTGTGACCCAGTGTCTGATGTGTGTGTGTCTATTTCAATTTCATGTTGATGGTATTAAGAATCGAAGCATCCCTAAATCCACCTCACAGGAAGCTAGTCCATGGCTGCTAATATTAGATTACATTCTAATTATTCATTCTATATCCCTCTTCACACCCTTATTCCAAGACCAACAGCTCAGGGTTTTTCACTGAATACTAATGCTCCCACTCTTCAGCCCTCTAGAGCTGCATGTACCTGTCTTCCTGGGCAGAGGACCAATCCCAAGGAGAAACGGAAATCCACACTCTGCTCAATATCACATCTCTTCCTATGTCGGTCACAAAAAGTCATTTCCCAGTTGTCCCACATGAATAGCCCCTTTACCACTTATCAATATGAATGAAGCCCAAACTACCCACTGTATGCAAAGTAGTCCACATGAATTTTTCTTTCTTAAAAAAAAAATAACAGCAGAGGAGTAGACCACTGCTGCCCTGTTTCTTTGTAAAAGCAGCTACTTCTGTAGCTTTACCCTATTTCCTGGAATGTACAGCCAGCCTACCCACAGCAGGACCCACAGGAAAACTTCCCATGGAAATGAGAAACTGAGTTTGAGCTCCAAGGGACATGTCTCCACAGAAAGGCAACAAAACGATGAATGACCCAGGACAATAGCAACACCCTACCTTCCTTTTTGGAGAGCTGGACCTCCTCATGGGAGAGCAGTCGCCCAGCATGGTGTGGGAGCAGGAACATCTGGAGGAACTATGGGAAAGAAGGGGGGCTAAATTGCCACACACAAAAAAAGTTTGAGTGTTTTAAAAAATTACCGGCAATCAAAGGTTCACTTTCAGTTTTTGGATGGGGCCTGATGATGGGCTACTAAATTATTGGTTTTGCTACCTGTAATGTACACATTCTGGCAGATCAGTGAAGACACCTAGTATATATTTTATAACTAACTGTGAGGTTGAGCTCCCAATCAACCTTCACACTTCAGTTAGGTACTCAATAGTACTTGTTGACTATGACAGCTAATGTTTATTGAGCTCCTATTACATTCCAGATCCTCTTATTAAGTGCACATTTTTAAACATTATTTTAAATAATTACCAACAACCCTATAAAGTGAGATAGAACCTATATGTGATGGTTAATTTGTGATGGCCAAGAAGCACATTAGTTGTTTGTGGGTGTGTCTGTATAGGTGTTTCTGGATGAGATTGGCATTTGAATTGGTGGACTCAGTAGAGACCTCCTCAATGTGGATGGGCATCATCCAATCTACTGAAGGCCTGACTAACACCAAAGGTGGGAAAGGAGGAATTTGCCAATTCTTTTCCTTATCTCTCTGATTGAGCTAGGTCATCTTATCACGTCTTCTCCAGACCTCAGACTGGGATTTACACCATCAGCTTCCCTGGTTCTCAGGCGGCAGCAGTCAATCAATGAATTCTTTGTTATCATTGATGTTTCTATCTCTCTTCCTCTGCCTTCCTCTCTCTGAAATCAATAAAAATATATATATTTTTAAAAGAATGCTATGGCTTAAAGCAATCAATGGACTTGCTGAGGTTCACTAGAATTAAAAAAAAAAAAAAAAAAAGAGGCAAGCCAAAAGTTAAAATTTGGGCAAAATGTAAAAGGTTATCCCTTTCAGTAAAATGGGAAGTCAGACTCAGAATTACCAGCTGTTAAAACACTTATCATTAAGCATTCTTGCCTTCACTCTGAAGGTCAAGAAGTCAACGATCAAGAAATTAAAGTGCAAGTAGCTTTATTTCCAGAGTTTAACACAGAAGACAGCAGAATAAGATTCTAAATGTATTAAGTCCTAGATTGGGACCCCAGAGACCTGGGTTCTACTCCTGGATCAGTTATAAAGTAACTGTGTCCCTAAGCAAGTTGCTTGGCTGTCCTGGCCTCAATTCTTGCCTTCAAAAGGAAGGAATTTGATTCTACAGGATGTCTTAGTACCCAGATCTTGATATAAGACTAAGATTTCTCAGAACTGATAATAATTCACCTCCTGAAGAAGCCTGGCCCATTTTGCAGACGAAAAATAGATTCAGAAATAAGGAGCCTTACTCAGTGCTTCATCACAGAGACAAGGACTAATGTTTCTCTCATTCTCCTATATCTCCAGACCCTCCTGTATCCCAGTCTGCCTTGGAACACCATGAGGTGGGCCAGAAGGAAGCCAGAATACCTCTCACCACCATATCTCATCACCTCCTGTCATGAGGCTTCCTAAAGAAACCTCCATGTTCCTAAACCACCCCATGCTGGCACCATCCCACGACGTGGGGGCTATGATTTAGCTCCCATCATTTGTGTGGAGGTGATTAACAATAGACTCACCTAGTCATCTGGACCCCCAAATGGGTCTGTTGCTGAGGGCCAGCATTTCCTCTGCCTGTTTACTGACACCTCAACACAACACTGCAGTCTTGCTTTTGGGCCACTTGCCTCTCACTCATTCCTGTCAACTGGGCACAAAACCAAACCATGCTGTTCTTCTGTACAAAGATGTCCTTGACTGAAAATTCAAAACATACGCTTACCGTGTTACAGGAGGGCTATTCAGCTGGTTAAGCCAGCTTTCTGCTAAAGCACTTGGGTTTGGCTGTCTCTCTGTTCACATCACACACTCACACCGCCCTGCCAATCGGGAGAAAGCTGGTTTTCCCTTCATCCAGATTTTCAGCAGTTTGCATGTTAAGAGCCCTTTGCCCTTTGTTTACTTCTTCTTTCACCACCTCAAGGTATTTTATTTCTAAGTATTTTGTTTTTCCATTCTATGGCTCTTATTTGCTAGTTATGTTCATTCCTTCCTCTGCCTTTATTACTTTCCTTTCCTCTGGCAAAATACACACACATACAACCTTCTTTTTTTAGTATTTTAAATAGTGCTATTTTTCCTCTTTATCTGCATTACACACCATGGATCCTGGAGACAAAGGACTTCCCTGCCCATTGGAATTTACCAAGAATGGTTATTAAGCACACAGTTATACATTTGGATGTATTAAGTGCTCTGTGCATGCCTTCTCATTACTAGTAAATCCTCAAACCAACTTATGAAATAGCTCTTTCCCTGAAACAGTGTTTCTCCGACTTCAATGTGCATATAAATCACCCAGTGATCTCGTTAACGTACAGACTCTGATCCAATGGTTTCAGGTGGAGGCTGAGAGTCTGTGTTGCTTACATGCTCCCAGGTGATGCTAAAGATGCGTGTTCATGGGCCACATTTGCAGGTTTTGCCTATGTTGGGACAGTGGCAGTAGTTTTATGTGATAAAGAGGATGATGAAAATTTCTGCCTACCATGCGCATTTTGGTTCCTATTGTCAAGCACTGCCCTCTTCCCACCATCCTCTCCTAAAAAATATTCCTTGAAAGATCAAAAGTTCATCATGGACAGTAGCTCAGTGACAATTTCAGAATGTGCAGCCTGAGAGCAATGAAAGTACAGAGAGAGAATGATACTAAAAAAGGGAAAGGAAATGGAAGGCAAAAGGTGAAAGGGGTCCAGTAGCAGACTGACACAATAGAATACTTCTCTGAGGAAGATGTGTGTCCCTTCCCATAAGGGACACACACAGAGACACAGGCTCTGCCACCATGGAGGTCACTGAATCTCCTCTCTAGCATTAATTGAGGGCATACTGACATGAGTGACTGAGCCAGGTACTCTCTCCATATATACATCTTACTGAATGCTCATTACCACCATTTGAAGTAGCTACCACCCTCAATTTTACAGAACAGGGACTCAGAGAAATTGGTTAACTTTTCCCACGACAATTACCAATTTGCATGAGGATTCGATCCACCACTTCTCACTGTAAACTCAGGTCTCTAGCTATTATCACACGAGTAACCAAAACCCAAGGTGTGGGGAGAGGGAGGAAGAGAGGAACCCACTTGTGTTCCAAAGATTGGGATGAGATTCTGGTTTTTTGTTTTGTTTTGTTTGTTTGTTTGTTTTTGTCTCTGAACTGATTTTTTATTTATTTTTTTTATCTTCACTTTTTTTTAATTACATAAAGCTTTACAAAGATTAGTACATATATCTCTTTTCCCCCCTGCCCTTCCCCCAGCCTCCCCTACCCCCCAGTATTTTGTGTCCAATGGTTATGCTTAAATGCATACACAAAAGTCCCTTGGCTGATCTGTTACCTCCCCCCCCAACATCCCTGTCCTTGTTACATCAAACAGACTGTCAAATTACAGCAACAAGGAGATTCTGTTTTTGACAAAGCTTTAAAAAATAAACTAAGGCGTGTGTGACTCAGAAGAGAATGAAGGTCTTGGTGCTATACTCACAGCTTTAGACACAAAGGGACATTCTTCATGAATACAGGGGAGAGGACAGTCTGTGTGATATGCAGTGAAACCCTTCTTTGGTGTTATTTGGTGCACCTCTGATCTCTTTTACTAGGTTGGAATCCTTGAGAACAGGAAATGAATATCCCGAAACCAGCCTGACTCTGCATGAGAGACAGTGGTCAGCCTGTATTTATCACATCCTTTCCCACCCCTCCAGCCCACCTGAAATTGTGTACCATAAATTACCCCAACCATGATTAGATCAGTTTCTCCCCACTTTGGGTGGAGAGGGGAACTTCCCAGTTTTCTAATAAACTCTTAATTGATCCATTAAAATTTTTGTATCAATTCTGTAGTTCTATTTCCTTCTTCTTCCTCTATTTCCCCTTTTCTTCACCATCAGTTTCTTGAGGGAGCCATCTTTACTCCTTGCTTTTACAGCTGAAGCACTCCCATTGTTTTAAGTCCCTGAGATCTGGTTTCAGTCCTCACTCCTCTCCTAAAGTTGTTTCCCTCCTTGGTCACTGGATCACTTAATCACCTTTTCTCTCTGACTGCTTCACCTCATGCCTGATCTTTCTCAATTTTGCTGTACCATTTAATACTGTTGCTGACCTGCTTCAGCTTGAAAAGCTCCCTGTGACTTTCAAAACTAGCAGTGCTTCATCCTGTTCCAAACTTTCTAGTCTTTCTTTCACTTCCTTGAAGAGTCTTTCTCTTCCTCTCACCCTTGAGTGTGTATGGCCTCTGACTTTCATCATTGACTCACTTCTACTTCCCCAGACGCTCCCTTCTTTGAAGAGTTCTCCCTGCTATGGTTTAAGTTATCATGTTTTGGGCAACTTCTTGGCTCTGAATTCACATTTCCACCTAGCAATTGAACATTTCTACTTACTATTTTATTGCTACTTACTAGCAATATATTCTCAAACCAACAAAGTATTTCCCTGATTTTACAATTTCTCTATTTTCACATTCATCTAGAGTTAATTTGTGTCATGTCACACCCTTAGCCCTTAAAATACAAGAGACTGTCAAATCCAATAGATTCAATCTCCTCAACATGCCTCACATTCTCTCCCTTCGTGTTATTCCTACTTCCCCTACCACAGTTCAAATCCTTGGTGGACCTTTAATCTGTCCCCTCTTTTCCATTCTCACTTCTAATGCCTCAATAATCTTTGTACCTTCATTCTTTCGTTATTTCCCATCTCCCATCATTTCAAAGTCATTTTACTGAATAAATTTTCCAAAGACAGAGCTTTGGTCAAGTTCCTAAAACTTCTAGTTCCTAACTGCCCAAAAAGTTAAGTCCATACACACTCCTCATCCTATTGTTAAATAATCTTCAAACAATGCCCTTAATTTACTTTCCAGGACTTGAATCCCACATCTACTTTATTTAACCTTATTATGCAACCACCAAACTAGACTGCTCCTTATTCCATAAATATCATCTTGCTTTTTTTTCCTCTTCTGAGTCTCTACTCATGGTTCTTCTCTCTGACATGTCCTCCAACATCAAACTCAGTTCCCTGTTCTTCTACATTAATCAGGAGTGATATCTTTTCTCCCTGTTTTGAATCCCCAGAGTTTGTATTTAAATATCTTCAATGGTTTCTTTCTCAATTTACAGTATTTTCCAGTGTATAAGACGATGGGCGTATAAGACAACCCCCAACTTTTGAGAAGATTTTCCTGGGTTAAAAAGTCGTCTTATATGCCAGAAAATACGGTATTCATAATAACTTGTACAATAACTTGTAATAAAATGTATGTACCTACCTTAGAATCTAGAAGCAAAGATAAGACATGTATCCAAGTAGCTATGATCAAAGATTTTCCATGGTTGCCATCACATCTCAATTTTTTTCCAAATAGCAATCACAGTGAATATATGTATAGAGGGATGGGGGAAGGGGAGGAGGGGGAGAGGTCATATGAATTTTTATTGATAACAAGACTCTTTGTTAACTCTTCAGAAATGTATAAACTTGGCAACTCCTAAAGCAGTTACATTTCATCATCACCTCAGGTGACATAAGCATATGCCAATGTTTCTCAAACTATAATATGCAATGGAAGCACTCAGGAATCTTGTTAAAGTGCAGATTCTGAACCAGTAGTTCCGCAGGAAGAGAGGACAGGCTGAGGTTCTACATTTCTAATAAGCTCCTACGTTATGCCTCTGATGCTGGCCTATGGGCCACACTTTGAGTAGCAAGGAGCCTTAAACCATGCTTGAAAATCACTCAATAGTTTCACTGTGATCATTCAGATACACTCTGAGGTTTATACTCCAATTGACAGGTGCAGAAATTTAATGTGGGATTCAAATGGATCAAAATTTGTGAAATTGGTCCACAAATGGGGCTTTCTCTCTATTAAACAGGCATGTAGTTCTTCAAATTTTATAATTCTGGGAGCTCAAAGCAATTCGTCAATGGGAAATGAATGTAATATCCACTTACCTGTGGTACATGAGTGTGCATAACTACACATCCTTAACCACATCCACAAGTCTTGATTATCCCCTCTGCAGATTCAAGTTGAATGTGTTCATATGTCTTATCTCATCAGTAAGGAAGTACAATCTTGTGAGTCTCTGGGATCTTATAAATTGGGTCTCTAAGAGCCCTTTAGTCCCTCAAAGCCCTTGATATAAGAAAGCAGCTCAAAACGTTCCATCTTTCCAACAAGTTTCCATCACCTAGCCATCTGCCTGCAGAAAAATAAACTAAGTTTCCATACCCAGCATCAATCAATTTCTTCTCAACATCTCATCACTTGGCAAGTGTTAAGGGCAGTAATGAGAAGAACATTCACAACTCGGATCATTTCCTCCATCACATCATACAAAGAACTGACAGAGTTCTCAGCACAGACTTTCCCAACAAATGATGCAATGGAAGGGCACCCACTCACCTTCTCATATGATTGAGCAAAATGCCAATGTCTTTCTTTCCCTCACATTTCAGGTGTCCCATGTGTGACCACTGGACTCAGCTTTTCCACAATACTACTTTTTCAAAGTTCTTACTGGTGGGCATGCTGACTAATTTAATAAGGGCATTTTTACTAAAATTTTCCAATACACACTATATCCTGTTGTTAAGAAGATCATATGTTAGAGAACCCAACTCATGCTTTATACACTCTTCTACCTCATAGATTGGAAGTTTCCCCCAGGGAAGAAATTATGTTCTCCTCTTGTGGGGCATCTTTTCTGAAAAGCTCTACCATGGATCAAACCATTTTTCTCCAACAGAGCTAGTGGATTCTATCCCGCTTCCTTCCTTATTTGATGAAAACAACTATTCTCTCTTATTCTGGTAACAACACTGCATTTTCTTCAGGGGATTATCTGTCCTGAAGTCTTAGTTCTCATGGTCCTTGTCAGTTTGTGAAATGAAACAAGCCAGGTCAATAAAAGTAATCCTATATAATAAAGAGCTAATATTCTAATTAGATTGGATGGCAGAACAACCTTCTAGAATGACCAGTGGACAGGGGGCAGGGCCAGTGAGCCTGCACCTGGCCATGGCAGTCCAGCACCTTCCCCCCACAGAGGCAGCAGGAGAGGGGCAGCATGGTCCCAGTGCCTCCACAGAGGCAGGATGGGGTGCAATGGCGCCTCAACGTCCCACAGCCCCTCCCCAGCCAGCCCAGCCCTCAATAAGGCTCCACCACCAGGGGAAGGGGACGGGGCCAGCGCTAAGGAGTAGTGAGTCCAGCTTCTGGTTGAGCGGCACTCCCCCTTGACCCCCATAGCCAGAAGCCGGGCTCATGGCTGGTGAGTGCAGCAGCGAGTGAGTGCCTGACCCCTGGGAGGATCAGGCCTAAGCTAGCAGACAGATATCCCCCAAGAGATCCTGGACTGCAAGAGAGTGCAGGTCGGACTGAGGGACACCCCCTCCCCACCCCAGTGCATGAATTTTGTGTACTGAGCCTCTAATCTAATAAATGAGTCATATGCAAATTGAACCTCACTCCGTTACACCTAAGTCACGCCCACCAGCCAATCCTAGCGACTGTATGCAAATTAACCCAGCCAAGATGGCGGCCAGCAGCCACAGAGCTACAGCAAACAGGAGGCTTCCGTTGCACCAGCGATGGAGGAAACTGCCTGCCAGGCCAGCTATGGCCTCCGCTCAAGGCAGCAATGTTTCAGTTATAGAAACCACGGAGCTGAAGCAAACAGGAGGCTTTGTTGCCTGCCTAGGCCTCCAATCAAGGCAACAAAGTTTCAATTATAGAAGATAAACAAATCCCAGAAACCTGATTCCAGCCAGCCTCGCTGGGACATTGGGTCAATGGGAGCTGTGAGAAGCCTGCAAACAGCCATCTGCTCCTCACCAAGGCTGGCCAGGTACCCCAATAGGGACCCAAACCCTGAAGGAGCTGCGGGCAGCCTGAAAATGGCCCTCAGCCCCTCACCTAAGCTGGCCACACCCCCATGGGGTAAGGATCCACACTGGGGGGCTTGGCCAGCCTGCAAACAGCCATCAGCCCCTCACCCAGGCTGGCCAGGCACGCCAGCAGGTGGACATCCCCTGAGGGGTCCTAGACTGCAAGAGGACACAGGCCAGACTGAGGGATACTCCCCCCCCCCCCAAATGCACAAATTTTTGTGCTCTGGGCCCCTAGTAACCTATAATTGGGAGAGTAAGAAAGTGGGGACTCTTTTTTCACTGGGTTGCTAAGCTAGTAAAATGTAAGTTGGGAGCAGCTGGTGGCACCCTGGCACCCACAGAGAGAGCCCATCTGAGAGCAGAGCCTACACAGAAGAAAAAAGTATTGGATCTAGATAACAGCATGTGATCACCTGGTTACAAAATACCAACATATGCCTCTTTCTGGTTAACTTGAACTGGGTTTCCGCTAGTTATAACTGAGAGTCCTGGCTGATATAGAACTTAGGAAATGATAGTGATAATGATGGCTAACCCCTACACAGCACTTTACTGTTGTAAATGCTTTCCATATATTAATTCATGTCATCTTCACCAAAATCCTGTGCAGAAAGTGTTCTTATATCAACATTATCTTCATTTTACAAGTGAGAATATGGAGTAAAAAAGCTTCTGGTAACAGGTGAGGAAACTAGGACTCAAACTTACGCAGTCTGCCCCCATAGTCAGTGACAAGAATCAGGGCTACTCAGAGTGTCCCACAGTTTCCAATCTATTAACTATTAACTGTCTTTGAGAAGAAATTGAAAGGACGTGCCTAGAAATCTTCCTGACAAGCTGACATTGCTGCATCATTTTTATTTATTTATAAATATATTGGGCCATGATGAATTGGGAATTTTTTTTTAAATCTTACCCTTCACCATGGAACATAAGAAACATTATTTAGCTTGGAGTGTAAGCACAGTGATTTAACTATAAATCACAAGCTTTCTTCAAATGTTCTTAAGTTTTTATGAATAATGTTGGTGTCACTTGACAATCCCAAAATATGTTACATCTTGATTCAATTCCAATGTTTCAAAATAGAGTTCTTTGAGGTATTTTTAGTTCTCATGACTTGGGATTAGAATGGGATTCTGAATTCTCAGCAAACTTTTTGAGATACGAATGCATTGTGAGTGAAAGCTACATAGCACCAAGGATCTTGGCAATGGTTTCTTCCCAGTGAACCTTGCCTGAAGCAGACAGAGCAAAAGCAAAGGGACTCACAATCCCAGACAAAGGAGAAATCACAGAAGGCAAGTACTAGAAAGAGAGTGATATCACAGAGTTGGGAAGGATTCCCAATGAAAGAGAAACCTATAACAAAGTATACACACAAGCTGTGACCCTGCAGAGCTTTCCTATGCATCCTGCTTTGAGAAATATACGTCTAGCCTATGTCCTGATACAGCCAAAGAAACAGAGCCTAGGACAAAAACGGTCAACAGGTCTAAAAAAAATAATAATAAGTCTTCTTGAACAGACACCTCATAGATAGATAATAAGCCTATGGTAAAAATTGTTATTGATATTGTTAGTCATCAGAGAAATGAAAAATAAAACCACTACAAGATACCATTACACACCCACCAGAATGGCTAAAATTAAAGAGTGACAATGGCAAATGTTGGCAAGGATATGGAACAACTGGAACTGTCCTACATGGCTAGCAGGAATGTAAAAAGAGTTGGCAGCTTTTTTTAGTTAAAATATACCTACCCTTTGACCCAGCAATTCTACTCCTACATATTTATTTACCCAAAATAATTGAAAACATGTGCCCACACTAAAACTTACACTAAGACTTAAGAATGTTCATGGCCCAGAAATGGAAATAATCCAAATATTGGTTAGCAGGAGAATAAATAAACAAATTGTGATACATTTCTACAATAGAATACCACTTGGCAATAAAAATAAACAAATTATTAATGAATCTCACAGATAGAAACTAACAGAAAGAGCACCTACTGTATGATTCCATTTACATGAAGTTCTAAAATAGCCAAAGCAAATCCAAGGTAAAAGTGATCAGAATGGTGGTTGCTCCTTGGGAGAGACTGCTGCAAGATTGGATGGGAAAGGACATGAGGGAATTTTCTGGGGAGATAGAAATGTTCTATATTGTGATAGAGATGTGAGTAACAGGAGTATATCAAGTGGAAGGTATGGATAGTGGGTAAAAGTATAGCTAAAGCACCCTGGCCAAGTTGCTCAACTGGTTACAGCATCATCCCACACTCCAAAAGATTCCCAGTCAGGGCACATACCTAGTTTGTGGGTTCAATCCTTGGTAAGGACGAGTTTGGGAGGCAACCAATCGATGTTTCTCTCTCACATCTCTCTCTCTCTCTCTCTCTCTCTTTCTCTCTCTCTCTCTCTCTCTCTCCCCCCCCCTTCCTCTCTCTAGATATATCCTCAGGTATGAACTTTTTTTAAAAGTTTAGATGAAGCAAAAATGGCAGAATCTTAACTGCTAAAGCTGAATGATGGGTACATGAGTGTCATTATATTATTCTGCTTACTTTGTATCTATTTGTAATGTTTCATTTAAAAAGGCTAAAAAATAAATACAGCTCTCTTGCCATTTAGTCAATGTTATCAGCACTTTTTATAAAGATACTAGAGGCCCAGTGCACAAATTCATGCATGGTTGGGGTCCCTCAGCCTGGCTGGCAATCAAGGCCTATCAGGGGGCCAGCCAGCCAGAGAGAGGAACCCAGGGAAGTTGGCCAGCTGGTGGGGGGAGGGGTAACAACCAGCCAGGGGGAGGGGCCACAGGAGGTTGGCCAGCCAGGGGGAGGGTCTGAGGGCGATTGGCCAATCGGGTGCAGGGAGGAGCCACGGGAGGTTGGGTGTGGGAGCACACTGACCAGGGGAGAGTTCCTGCATTGAGCATCTGCCCCCTGGTAGTCAGTCCACATCATAGTGACTGGTTGACCAGTCATTCTGGTTGTTCCAGTTGTTCAACCTTAATGATCACTTAGGCTTTTATATATATATAGTTTTTCCAGAAAAAAGTGCATTTAAAAACCAAATGCCTCAGTAAGAGTAAGTATCACTAACTGGATACTCCTGGCTATGAGGCAGTACATGTCATGGTTTGGAGTGATTTTCTTTTGACATATACTGTCTATCTACACTGTTTTGTTTAATAACTCAAAAAGCCCATGACCAGAAAAAAAAAGTTCTCACTGATTTGGATAAAATTGGTAGTTGCTCCTTTCAAGACACAATACAACTCAACTTCAGTGAAAAGTTCCTAGATACAGGCAAGGGTTATCAAATAAAAAGGGGTTTTTATTTTATCTTCTCCCTACAGCTTATTATTTCACTACTAAATTCCAAATAGTAATTTTTAAACCAAGCTAGTTAAGGTTTCAATAAGGTAAATAAAAAGTTTTCTGCATGTCACTTAGAAAACACTAAGAAAAAACTACAAAGCCCAACAATAAGGGAAAGAATGACTACACTGTCGTACAAGGTAAGTGTATAGTCATAAAGAATGATTTAAAACATGGTTAAAAGTTTATGCTATGCCAGTGAAGAGGAACTTAAGTGTATTTATAATATCAACTCAATTATTGTTACATTTACAGAGGGAAAAACTGAAGAAAATAATGACTATTGACATTATATTGATATATGACTGGATAGTGAGATAGTTACTTTGTCATTTTTTCCTTATACTTTTCGGAATTTTCCAATTTTCTATAAAATCACTTTATAACGGGAAAACAAAAAGTCACCTATAACTGGAGAATACTTTTTTGCTACAACACAAATTCTTACTCAAAAACAGTACAAAGCCCAACTTTATCATTTGTCATTATCTGGGTTTTCTGAGAAAGAGCAATGGTGCCTGGTGAATCTGTGTTGTGAACGCTTGCCTAGTGAGGCACCTCTTTCTCCAACTGCTTTTACAACTAGTTCAAAATACTCTCTTTGAGTACATGGGTATGGGGATAAACAAGGACAGCAAGCCAGCAACCATTCTACCGCAAACATCCTTTATCCCAAATTCCCTCACCATTTTCATTCCCCAAGGGAGCCCAGCAACATGCCATCCCTGAGCCAGTGGCACTGGGACACACAGACCCTGGTCAACAGACCAATCCATCTGGGTTGAATCTCAGCCCAGGGCAGAAAAGAAGATGCATTTGACTTGGTCTTCTCCCACTTGGTGTAAAGGGCTTATGTGGCTGCCTGATGATAGAAAGCCAGCCTTCCCTATCTCACTGACCAGAATCTCCAACCAGAGACAAACTCATACATTCCTATTGTTACCCTGGAACAGTCCATATAGAGTTGAGCTGGTAGGAATGCTACAGAACATTTGAAAAGCAAGCCAGACCAAATGGAGATGTGTTGTAAGTGTAAAATTCACATCACATTTTGAAGACCTGGTACGGAAGAAATAATGTAAAATGCCTCATTAATAGTTTTTATAGTAATTGCATGCTGAAATATTTTTAATATATTGGGTTAAATAATATACACTACTAAAATGAATTGTACCTGTTTCTTTTTACTTTTTTAGTGTGCCTGTGAGAAAGTTTAAAATCACATATGCTGCTGCCCTAACCAGTTTTGCGCAGTGGATGGAGCGTCGGCCTACAGACTAAAGGGTCCCAGGCTCCATTCTGGTCAAGGGCATGTACTTCGGTTGCGGGCACATCCCCAATGAGGGGTGTTCAGGAGGCAGCTGATCAATATTTCTCTTTCATCGATGTTTCTAGCTCTCTATCCCTCTCCCTTCCTCTTTGTAAAAAAAACAATGAAATAAATTTTTAAAAAATAAAATTACATATGCCGTACACATTTTATGTCTTAGAAAATGTTGCTTAGAAAAAAATGATTAGTGATCATTGAATAAGTTAAGTACCTGTGACTACTCACGCTGGAGCATCCTACCTAGAAACGTCTAGGTGAGAAAGGGCTTTATGCTAAATGAACTACTATGTTTCAGTACGTCTTCCCTTACGTTTTTCAATTTGGGGTCCCGTTATGACCTCACTCTTCACTGTCTCTGTCCTTGGCAGTCTAATACAGATGGCATGCCTCTCCCTCTAGGTGTCCCCCAGGTTTCTCATGGTCATTCCTGTTCTGCTGTTCTGGTAGGAATGACTGTGTAGTCATTCAGGCACCTGAGCATCTCAGTTGGAGCAGTTAAACCAGAAAGCCAAGCACGGCAAGAGGACACCATTGACAACCTTAATGAAGGAGGCAACTGCTTTTGTGCCTCCACAGTCTGACATGCTTCTCTTAGCTGGTCATCGGGTGACTTTTCAAAGATTCCTGACAGCAGGACAAACTCTTAGCCAAAAGACACAAATAGCTCACTTGCTTGCTGGTTCTGAGATTGTGAAGCTGAAGAGGTTCCCTAGAGAATAGAGTCCCTGATCCCACCTGGATGAATAAAGCCCTAGTTAGGCCACTAAGCCTTCCCCTCTGGCTAAATGGCTAATTATTTCTGATAATGGTGGTCTCCACTAACCCCTCACCTGCCCTACAGCAGCGCAGATCTATCAAGTGAGGAGGGTAGTAATTATGGCTGATACTTGCAAACACTCATTATCTAAGCTCCTGGGTCTTTAAGAGACAGATATTAGATATAAGGGGATCAACTCATGACAATGCCAAAAGGAAGCTGCAGCCATCTGAAAAGCAAAATGTGGTGACTGTTAATTTTTAAAAGCAAATTCAAAGAGTGTTACATTCAAAGTAAGACGCTAATATTTTACAGTTATATGTCTTCCGACACCTGAGAATTATTTCTTGCCTTCTTTTCTCTCCCCATTAGCTGAGGCCTGTGCCTCCAAACATACTAACATCTTTTTGCGACTGAATCTCCTTCCAGACTCCGATTTCTCATAGACAGGGGCTGTGCCATCTGTTCTATTCCCTACAGCTCCTTGCACGTTGGCAGGTACAGAGAATTCACATGCTACATACGGGTAGATCAGTTACTTGTTGTCTTCAGCCGTATTGGTTGCCTTCTCTTGATAGCAGAATATCCTCAAACATTTCACTAGACTAAAATGTGATGAGACAAAACAGATCATCAGTTATCTAAACTAATAAAAGCGAAATATTAAAATTAACCGTTTCTCCGAGACAGGGTAAGCCACGCCCACCAGCCAATCAGAGCGGCTGTATGCAAATTAGCCCAGCCAACATGGCGGCCGCCACTCCCGGACCTGAGTAAACAGCCCTTTCCATTGCGGCAGGAGGGAAAGTGAAGCTGAGCCCCTCAGCTCAGC
>PVJC01007735.1:22500-50540 GCA_004026665.1 Murina feae | reverse complement strand
GAAGAAGGAAAAGGAAAGGAAACATTATGAACAACAAATATATATCAACGAGTGAATCTAAGAATCAAGTGAATAAAAAATCTGATGAACAGAATAAACTGGTGAATAGAATAGAATCAGAGGCATAGAAAGGGAGTGGACTGACAATTTTCTGGAGTTAAGGGTGTTGGGGAAGTGTGAAGAGACTGGACAATAATTGTACACCTATGGATGAGGACAGTGGGGGGGCAAGGACAGAGGTTGGGGTGGGAAATGGGAGGAGGGGAGCTATGGGGGATAAAAGAGGAACAACTGTAATAATCTGAACAATAAAGATTTAAAAAAAAATAAAATAAAAATATACAACTGGGGAGGAAAAATAAGAGAATGTGCAGAAACAAACAGAAAAGAAAGCTTCCTTTTTTCTCTTCTCCAAACAACCTAGTATGTGTGGAAGATGCTACAGAATGGCAATCCCATTTCTGTCCTGAAAGCAGAGGCGCTCGGATCGGAAGGACTGCCAGTCACACCATGCTTGTTCTGGGCCCTTCTGAGGAATAATGCCCGTTTTTTCAAGGCATACCACTCCATGAAGCCGCTGGCACCTCGAGCAGGGTGTTAAGACTCTGGTCACTTATCACAGGGTCAAAACAATCCCAGTTGATGTTAGGACGCCACACACCAACGCACAATGAACCCTTACACTGAGCAGAAAGCTGAGCAGCCACAGGGCAGGGGAGGACAGAAGACTGTGGACCTATAATTTACAAGGGAGCTGACTCAGGAGGAGAGAGTTTTCCCGGAAAGACAAGAGAGCGAATCCTACCAAATACGTGGCAGTTTGTGCAGTTCACGAAGACGAGCTTAAGAATCTAACGTTATAAAACTGTCTTAGTGTACTTGTTCTGTTCTGGCACAGAGCTAGTGCTTGGGCAACAAGGGCACTCTAACCCCAGTTACTGGAGATTTTATCAGTTTAGTCACCCAAGCATGTCCTTTGTCACCCAAACTCTCACTGGCTTTTTACACATCAGACACATTTATTTACTCTATTTCAGACATTTTATTTTTCCGATTCTAACATTAGGCTTTGATAAGTACAAAAGCTCGTAAGTACAAAAATTCCTGTATAGCTATACAGTTAAAAAATCCATGAAAATAAAACAATTTTTAAAAGTTGGGCAGTATTCATGGAGGTGTGGCTGTAGAAGTGGTAGAAACTATTTCCGGGTGATGACATCAACAGTTTTGAGGGCTCTTTTTCACTTGTGTCAGGAAATGTGTCCTGGGACATTCGCACTGGATGGATTCCTTGCTGTATTTCACAACAGCCCGCTTCCCTGCCTCTTCAGGGTTTCAGTGATGACGCCTTCACTGTTCGTCCCTGATGCTCTGACCAAAGGAAGATTCTGCCCCCAGCTTCAGAAGCCAGGAAAGCTGAGATTTATAACTAGTATCCTTTCCAATGTTAGAAAAAGAGTAATGATGAAAAAGATCTATGGATTTTTCATGTTAGCGCTGATTTCTCTTCCTGTAAGGACTTACTTTACTTATGCACACTGAAGATGAATTATATTTGATGAGCTTTAATTTTTTTCAAAGTATTTTTAAAAATTCTTTTGAAAAGATTAATTCTCCCTGCCTGTAGGATTCTGAGTAAAAATCAACTGGAACAGGGGAAGTCCGAGTTTATCTTTGTTTTCCCACCTAGTAACCTGGTGGACACAGAGAGCAGATCTCCAAGGTCTTCATTCAGCAGCTCTAGGGTACGGCTGAGATTAAACAAAACAACAAAACAAAACAAAATTCACGTTAATTAGTAAAAAGATGGGCAGAATGTAGTAGACATGAAGAGCAGACAAATGCGGGAGAGCGGAATCGCCAGCTGTCTCATAGCCTAGACTTCTTTCTCTTCTGCTTAATAAGAAACAAGTTATCATCGTCGTCCTCCTCCACGCGGCGCTCCCTCCTCTTATGCTTGCCCCGCCTGCCCTCTCGGGGCAGCTTGTCTTCTCCTGGCCTGTGCTGGTGTGAGTGGTGAAAGGACTTGTGAGGCTTCTGGGTTTTGAAGGTGCCAGGGGAAGAGTGGGTTCTGGGGCCTCTGGGAAAGTCCTCATCCGTGTCACACCTGTCGGCCCTCCTGTGCTTTTCACGCTCTCTGCTGTTCCTGCTCATTTCTTTTTGGGTTTCTTTCTTCTCTTGAGGCCACCTTGTGTTTCTCCTTGAGGACTGGCTCTTCTTCATGTCACAGTGGGGCCTCTGATTTGCTGCTTTCATATGCGGCCTCTTGAACTGCCTTGGAAATTCCTCGTTTTTCTGGAGTTCTGGAAAAGATAAAAGTATTTTTGCATATTCTGCAGCAAGACAGTCCATGCAGAGCTCTCCTAAGTCTGTAAATAACTCATCACAGAGGGAAGCCAGACATTTAAATGCATTAGTGCTAGGGCATTCTAAGTGGCCCTTACTAAAGTAAAAGTCACTCACTAGGAACTATATGGCTGTAGTTATACACTTCTAATTGCTAACAGTGACTATCCAGAAGTCCAATGAGACTCATTCGATACAATCTAACGAGGTTAAACAGTGCAGATCAGGGTGAGCGAGAGCAGTCATCATCCTAGTTTCCTGAAGAAAAGACATGGCTGACCAATTCAAGGGACAGCCCTTGATAATAAGGTTAAGCGAGATGCACAACAGTCTTATTGACAGACTCGTATGGTATTTCAGTTACACCCTGAAGATAAAGTCTGGCCACAGTACTTAGTTAGAAGTGGATGCCAAAGTGGACAGATTATTCCTCCAGAGAGATCGCTGGCTTGGAGACTGAGTGTGCAGCTGTGCACACACGTGTCTTCGGGGCCTTGGTGCAGATCTGATGTTATGTTTTGTTAGGATTTGGCTCTCACTACAGGTATCTGATAGCAGTGATTCTGACAGGGTAGGTGAGAGATGAGGTTACAGCGAGGGGTGAAAATTAACATGTCAACAGAATCTTCAGAGACTAAAGAAGTGCCTCCCCTCCAAATGAAATAAAGTGCAAAGTAATATATTTAGGGGATAAAAAATGAATTTTGAAATATAGAGAAAAAAATAAGTAATGCCTTATAGACTTTGGCATAAAATGAAAATCCCAATGAATCACAGCAAGTTTCAAAGTGAGTCTGTGCTGCAGAGCTGTCAATATAACCAGTTAAAAAGGAAACCAAATCGCTTTTCTCTGATTATAAAGCTTATAAACACTCATTACAGAAAATTTGGGAACTAAAGAAAAGCATAAAGAAAACAAAACAGAAGCACCCATAATCCTTTAATCCAGAGACGACATTTTGGTGCATTTCTTTTTAATGTTTTAAAAAGAATCTGGAAAAGAGTAACAAAAAAGGCCCAAAGAATCAACAATGTATAGGTCAACTTGAAAAACAAAGAATTGTTTGTCCCCAAAGCAAGACAAATAATTGGTAAACCACCTTGAAGTATATTGCAAGAAAGAACAGAGGTAGAGAAAATAGGCTTACGTTACAGGATAATTTAATGAGAAAGAACCTTATGCTATAGCAACAGAAAATAAAGAAGCCACAGAGGGTGGCTATGGACCTGGAACTCAGCTCATGGCTGATAGGAAATGACTTCTTTGGGGAAGTTCCAGGAATTCACCCAGTAGGGTGCCTGTCTTTCTATGACAAACACTAGAGCTATACAAAGGGGAAACAAATCACTAGTCAAACAGGAAAATCTCAAAGAGCCTTTAAAACTCTGCCTACTTATATGGATAGAAGTACTTTCTGGACATTTTCTAAAATTATCATTATGTTAGAAAAATGTGTATTGGGAATAGATTACAACACAGGATTTTTTTTAAAAAAATTTTATTTTAGAGAGGAAGGGATAGGGACAGAAAGAGAGAGAAAATCATCGATGTGAGAGAGAAACATTCACTGTTATGTACCCCAACTAGGGATGGAACCTGCAACCTGGGTATGTGCCCTAACTGGGAATTGAGCCATGATCTTCCAGTGTATGCGATGATGCTCCAACCAACTGAGCCACACCAGCCAGGGCACAACATAGGATTTTTGGAGTGGGTACTTGATGTCTGGAGATCAAGAAAATTCCTGTTTCCATGGTAATTAAAAACATTTATGTGTTAACCAATGACCCCCAAAGCAGGTAGAAAGAGTGCGAAAATAGAAATTTGGGAACTACTGCAAAGTTGATCGAGCAAGAAATCTAACAACGTACCTTTTACTTTTCGTTTTATTCTGTATTCTCGCTCCCGAATTTCATATTTGTCATCATAGTAATAGATGAATGGAGATGTTGGAAAGGTCTGGTTAAACATTCGCCTTTCTGTACATTCCTGCAAATTATATTTGAAATTAGGATGTCACGAGGGCATACTGTTCTAACAAGCTTTTTGCAAGGTTATGGATGACTGCAAGTAGAGATGAGTCCCACATCACTAACACTCATTCTTGGCTGCAGGCTGTGGTCTTGCTGGGACACTGGGAGGATCACCCAGCCTGACATCTAATCAAGTATTTTTTCAGACTTGAATTTTCTTCTCTTACTTCTTTACCTGTGAAAACCTTATCTTTTTTCAATCTTTCCTGCCAACCCACTCCCCGAGTCTGAGTTGACAGCAATGGCTGGGAGGAAGTGGAGAGGTCCCTACTCCTCTGCCTCATACTGTCAGAGGGTTTATTTGGCCTTAAGTTGTATTAGACCTTGTTTCTTTGTCTCTTCAACAGCCTTTCATCAAGTGCTTCCCCCCTCTCTTTTCCCCTTCACAATTACACCCTAGATGTGGGTGTAACTTCTTAGTTCTGTGCTCTTTTTCCTACCACACAGTGGTTTGTAAACTTATTTTTAACACAATACTCACTGGGGGGAAACAGCTGATTCTTATGGTGGGGAGCAGTGTGGTGGTGGGTTGTGTCCAGTTTGAAATGCTCTGAGGTGATTTTGAAACACCCCAACGGAACTCTCTCATCTCTTCAATTCCCCCCATAAAGATAAGGTCACTCGTGTCATTCATTTCCCTAGGACAGCTCCCTATTCTCATGACTCTGACCGTCCCATGCCTGACAGTTTCCAAATCCACATCCTTGGCCTGCATACACCTATGTAGTAGGCTTTTAAAAAAACCATGACCTGTGACATAAATCCATTCAGCATGCCTGAAACCAAATATCTTTCTTTTCTTTGAAAGAGGTTTCCCTTTGGAAGGTTCCCATTTCTGTCTTTTGCCATCTTGTCTGAAATTCATTTATGCGAGTTCAATACTTCTTAGCTAGGTATTGAAGAAAAATTAGAATACCTCTTAGGAAGAAAGTATGTGAAATATCCATTTAAAGTTTAGCTTAATTTATCATAATTTTGGCATTATACACTTGATTTGTAAGTCTAAGCATCTGATCAAGCTGGTACATACATTTAGGAACATAATTGGCAGGGACGAGAGAAGTACGTTAGTTGCAACTATATTAAATCTCACTTTAGAATGTTAGTTTCTAAAAAAGCAAGTGTTCAGAATTACATTATTTTTGAGTTCATCTTTCATCATCCGCTTCCTGACAACAGAATGCTTTATGCCCAAGTGCCACTCAGACTTACATGTCCATAATGGCCTTCTTGACCACAGTTGTAGCAATACATTAAGGCTGATTGTCCAGAAGGAGTCTTCGGCTTTTTGGGTGGTCCAGGTGTAGTCTGCAACATGAATATTTGTAAGGTTTTATTAAACTTAGAAGAAAATTAAAACCTCATTCTTTCTAAAAAAGCTCTTTTTAGGTAAGAGAGTCCTTAGAAATATTGTCTTCTAGAAGCCAGTATAGAGACCCCACCTTCAGACGACTCTGTAAAGTGTATACCATGATAACAATTCTTTTATTCTTAATGTCAGTGTGTGCTTTCCTCTCCTTCCTCACACCTCATTCCATTCAGCATTATACCCAACACTGTGCTAGGTATTAGGTATCCCAGATAGAAAAGGGTAACAGGCTAGTAGAACACGATAGGCATATAAATAGATAATGACAGGACAATGTAAATACAGTGAGAGAAGCATGTGCAGGTATTAATGCAGTGGCAAGACAGACCCACCATGGGATGGGGTGAGGCAGTTAGGGAAAGCTTTCTTGGAAATACAAATTTTAAATTTACTCTCAAAGAATTAGGTGTAAGGCAACTGGATAATCCTTGGTAGAGGGGACAGGATGAACAATGGCATAAAACTAAGAGAAAGCATACCTGCCAACAAAGTATAAGATGCATGACCAGGTCCTGGCCGGTGTGCTCAGTGGTTAGAGCACTGGCCCAAACACTGGAGTTGCAGGTTCCATCTCCAGCCCTGGTTGGAGTACATGTGTGAGGCAACCAATTGATATGGCTCTTTCACATAAATACTTCTCTCTCTCCCCTCCCCCTCCTCTCTCCCTTCTTCTCTCTCCTTACCTTCCTCAACTCTCTCTAAAAATCAATGGAAAAAATCCTCTGGTGAGGATTAACAACAAAAAGATGCGTGGCCAGGTCTAAGGAAAATGAGGCTTAAGAAAGCATGGCAAAAAAAAAGAAAAAAAAGGAGGGCTTGCACGTCATGCTAGGGAGCTTGGGCTTTATCTAGTGTCACGTGTAAGGATTTAAGTGTAGGAGCAGAGTAGTTAGAACTGCATTTTGGAAAACCCACTTTGGCTTGTAGCTATAAGGAGGGTAACTATAAGAGGAGGGTAGATGTAGGAGAAAGACAAATGAAGTGGCTGTTGGCCAATTACAGGTGAGGTGATGAGGGCCCAAACCACCAGAGTAGTAAGAGTAAGGAAAAGGGAATGGATTTGGGTGCTTTTAGAAAATGACACTGCTATTACTTGAACATTGAAAAGATAAGAGGGAATGAAGAAAAGAAATCAGATTGCTTCCCAGGTTTCTATCTTGAGTGAATTGGTGAGTAGTGGTGCCAACAACTGATTCAGAAAAGAAGGAGGAGCCAATGTCGGGGGAGAAATGATGGAGTTTGCCTTGGATATTGAGTCTCTAAGTGGAGCTGCCCACCAGGAGGTTGTCTACATAGGATGAAGCATAGGGAACGTGTCTCAACTAAAGATTAGATCTGAAAGCATTCTGCTCCACAGTGGAGGTGGAACTGACCAGAGTGAACAGGGTCGCCACAGCCAATACGAACAGAGCGAGCTAAGGCTGGAACCCTGGGCATTAATATGTTAGGGGGAGAGAAGGAAAGGTTAAAGGATGCAGAGCCACCGGAGAATATAGTCATAGACCTTAGCGAGCAGGCTCAGGAGGATGAGCTGATCTACGAAGTCAAGTATAGCAGAGGCCTAGTGGGATTAGAACTAAGAAACATCTGTTAGATTTATAATTGTTCATGGATAACTTATTGTAAGAATTTTGGAATCAGTGTGAAGGTAGAAAGTCGAAGGCAATAGGTTGAACAAAGATGGTAAAACTATAAAGATCAAGAAATTGATTACCCACGAAGCCAGGAAGATGCTTCTACTTCTGGGGGGAAGAGAACAGTGCACAGAGGGTTTTGGGGTAGCTGCAATTTTCTATTTCTTGAACATAGTAGTGTTATATAATTTGAGTGTGTGTTAATTGTACACATTTTATGCACTTTTCACCATGTATATTACATTTCACAACAAGAAATCTTAAAAAAATGAAATAAAAGTTGAAGGAAAGGAGTTAGTACATGTAATTTTGAGAGACATGAATAAGACAAGGTAGTCCCTAGGAGGAAGTGGGGTGTTGGTGAAATTTGTGATTAGAATGGGAGAGACCTCAGTCTGTGAGAAAGCTAGTAGAGATGGATAAGTTGAAAATAGAGGAAAGAAAGGAGAAAATGGGCTGAGCAAAACCCCGGAGGTAGCAGGGGCTTTAAAAAAAGGAGAATAACCAATCTGTCCTTCCCCTAACCCTGGTTTTTTGTTTTGTTTTTTGGGGTGGGAGCGATTGGAAAGATGAGAGTTAACTTGGGTATGTTTATTTCTTATGTTCTTTACTAGGGGCCCAGTGCACAAAAGTTTGTGCACTTGGGGGGGTCCCTCAGCCCTGCCTGTGTCCTCTTGCAGTCTGGGACCCCTCAGGGGATGTCCACCTGCTGGTGTGCCTGGCCAGCCTGGGTGAGGGGCTGATGACTGTTTGCAGGCTGGCCAAGTCCCCCAGTGGGGACCCTCACTCCCATGGGGGTGTGGCCATCCTGGGTGAGGGGCTGATGGCTGTTTGCAGGCTGGCCACAGTCCCTTCAGGGTAGGGGTCCCTGCTGGAGTGCCTGGCCAGCCTGGGTGAGGAGCTGATTGCTGTTTGCGGGCTGGCCACAGCCCCTTCAAGGTTGGTGTCCCCCGCCCCCCCCTCAGGGTGCCTGGGCAGCCTGGGTGAAGGGCTGATGGCTGTTTGCAGGCTGGCCACAGTTCCCATTGACCCAACGTCCCAGCCAGACTGGCTCGAATCAGGTTTCTGTGGTTTATTTATCTTCTATAATTGAAACTTTGTTGCCTTGAGTAGAAGGCCACAGCCAGCCTAGGCAGGCAGTTTCCTCAATTGCTGGTTAAATGAAGCCTCCTATTTGCTTCAGCTCTGTGGCTTCTATAACTAAAACTTAGTTGCCTTGAGCAGCCTAGGCAGGAAGTTTCCTCCATTGCTGGTGCAGAAGCCTCCTGTTTGCTCTAGCTCCGTGGCTGCTGCCGCCATCTTGGCTGGGTTAATTTGCATACAGTTGCTCTGATTGGCTAGTGGGCATGGTTTGGCTGGTGGGCATGGTTTAGGTGTAACGGAGCAAGGGTCAATTTGCATATCACTCTTTTATTACATTAGATTGGGATCCTATAACAAAGAGTGCTGGTCTGCCAAATAATTTTGCTGCTGTTCAGTGTGGCAAACAGGTGGTTTGTGGAGATTTTTATTTTCTTGATACCGGAAAACACAGGTTATAAAAATCTTCTTCAAACAAGTTTTATCTCCTATTTCCTAAAATGGAATACTGAAAGATGGCAATAACCTGAAAGATCTTTTCTACTAAGAATGCAAATGCTATACAAAACGGAATTTAAAACCTCAGCTATTATCAATTAGGATATAATTAAAAACATAACCAACAAATGTCTTGTATTCTCCAATTTAAAATGTGGTTCATAAATACAGTTTTAACAACTATGAACGTACCACTCATTATAGTGGTTTATACATTAGTTCAGGTAGTAGAGCACCAGAAAACAGGAAATTATTATTATTATTATTATTTATTTATTTTTTTTAAATACATTTTATTGATTATTTTTACAGAGAGGAAGGGAGAGGGATAGAAAGTTAGAAACATCGATCAGCTGCCTCCTGCACGCCCCCTACTGGGGATGTGCCCGCAACCAAGGTACATGCCCTTGACCAGAATCGAACCTGGGACCTTTCAGTCCGGAGGCCAACGCTCTATCCACTGAGCCAAACCGGTCAGGGCAAAACAGGAAATTATTAAGCAGAAATAATTTTTTTCATTTGAAAAGGTAAGTATGTTACTTGATTGTGACATAAAATTGCAACTATGAGCATATGTTGTTTAAAAGAAATAAATAAAACCAAGAGAGACGGTGTTATGAATGTGAAGGTAGAACAGATGACGTTTCAAGAAAGTTGTCAAAAGCTACTGATGGGTCAAGTAAGATGAAGACAAACAAAATCCTTTGAACTTAGCAACTGGAAACTGTTGTGAGCAGTTTCACAAGTCAGACGGTAGTGGGTTCATTGCAAGTGGAAAAGATGCTGGAGAATAGAACATAGAGGACTTTTTAAAGAAACTAAACTGTGTATGGGAGAAGGGAAGGGGATGAATAGAGCAGAATGCAAGTCCAAGGATGCATCCACCGCTGCTGGCCGCGGAGCATGAGCATATGCATGCATTCTTTCATTAATTGATTTAAAACATGTCAAGTGCCTAATACATGCAAGTTAGTGTTCTAAGATTAGGTAATTGAGAAGTGAGCAAAACAAAAATCATTGCTCACATCTCCAGGTGCAAGTCAGATAAATAAAACCATCACCAACACAATACTCACATACACACACTCAGATAGTAATAAATGTTATGTGCATGAGAGTCTTTGGTGGGGACTTAGATTGAGTTTTGGGAAACTTTCACTGGGGAAGGTCAATCCGTATAACAAGAAAAAACAAGTATTCAATGACTGGGAAAACAGCATTCTAGGCATAAGGCACTGGGAACAGGTAGTGCAAAGCACAAAAGGGCATATTTCAGTATCTGAAAAGTATCTGTAAACTTGGAAGTGTAGTAGGTGAAGGAAGAGCTGAGAGAAGGAGGTTCTAGAGGCAGAATGGAACCAGATCACTTAGAGATGTGTAAACCAGGGTGAAGAGAGCTGCGTCTTAGGTGGCATGAGACGGTAGTTTGAAGCTAATAGTAGGTGCTCAAAAACTAGCTGGCAATTGTTAGCAGACTGTAAGCAGAAAGAAAAATCCACACTCCCAAATAATAAATGCTCTCTGAAAAACTGACCTGTTTATAAATTTTTTATTTATGTTCTTTTGTGTAAATATATGGCAATTTATCTTTGAGGCAAGATTTCTAGATTCACTGATGAAAAGGTAAATATGCTATTTTTATTTCATTGGAATAAAAGATTCCATTGGCTCAAATCCTATGCAAAAAAAACAAGATGGGGGGGCAACGAGGGGATAAGGACATATAATGTAATACCTTAATCAATAAAGAAAAAAATATATATTAAAAAAATAATAAAAAAATTAAATAAAAAATAAACAAGCTGAATCAGGAAGTAGTGAGGAAGTGGGCTGGTGAGAACCAAATCAGCAGGGAATCCAGACATGGAATTTGATTGCTATGGATACGAGTGGGGACTTCCTCACGGGAGGGGCCCCATACCCGCACAGCAGTTCTGGTTTCTCCTCAGCAGTAGAGAACACAGGAGCAGTCACATTACTACACAACTCTCTAGTGGTTCATTCCTATCAGCTCCACTCAGAGTAAAGGCCACCTTTATTTAATACTGCGACAGTGCTCCTGACCCACCTTTTCCCTATTTCACCTTCTAGTGTACTAAACTGGTCATTTATTATGTTTATTATCCACCTCCCCATTGGTAGAATGTAAGGTGCATGAGGGCAGGGATCTTTGCTTGGTCCACTGTGCACCCCTATGCCAAGAGCCTAGAGTAAGTGTTGGCAGACTATGGGCAGCAGGCCAAATTTGGCCCACTGTCTGTTTTTGTATGGCTCACAAGGGAAGAATAGTTTTTACATTTTTAAATGGCTAAAACATATTTCACAACATGTAAAGATTATATGAAATTCAAAATTCAGTGTCTATAAATAAAGTTTTATTGGGATGCAACCAGGCACATCTGTTTACAGATTATCTGTGGCTGCTTTTCATGCTACAGGGGCATAGTTATGATAGAGACCACATGGCCTGCCATGCTAAAATATTTACTATCTGGCTCTTTATTACAGAAAATGTTTGCTGACGCCTGACCTAGAGCATAATAAGTGCCCAGTGAGTAGCTGGTGAATAAATAGATAATAAAGACTCCAAAATTCCTCTGACTTTACTTTATTGCCTAAGCCTGGGGAAATGACAAGTCGTCCAAATGCTGTTCCATCTGCCAGATAAACATGGAGGACTCCATCTCTTGGCTCCAATGTCATCTTCTTTGTAAGGCCTTCCTGATCACCTTATTTAAAATAGCCAGCTCTCCCCAACTGGTGCATCTTATCCTGCTTCATTGAGTTTTTCCCTCACACTTATCACATCTGATATACTATACTTTTTACTTGATTGTTTGGTCTATACCCCAACTCACAGGGATTTGTCTGTTTTTAGTTCACTGTTCTATCCCAGATCCTGGAACAGGGCCAGGCATATAATAGTTCAGTAAATATTTTTTTTAAATGTTTTTATTGATTTCAGCGAGAAGGAGGCAGAGGGAGATAGAAACATCAATGATGAGACAGAATCATGGATCGGCTGCCTCCTGCACGCCCCCTACTGGGGATCAAGCCTGTAACCCAGGCGTGTGCCCTGACTGGGAATCGAACCATGACCTCCTGGTTCATGGGTGGATGCTCAACCACTGAGCCACACCGGCAGACAGTAAATATTAGTAAATGAATGAGATAATGCATATGTAAAGTACATGGCCCATAGTGAGCATCCAATACATTTTAATCACTAAAGACAACCTGTGAGATTATGCTTTTATATATTAAAATGCCTGAATAAATTAACACAACTTCCTAAGGGTCTCCTCTACTTCACATTGAGAGTGTGGTACATACTCTGGCAGAATCAGGAAGGAGTTACTAATATAGAGACTAGGAATTCAGTTTTATAATTACTAGGGATAAAAAGATCCTTTTTAATCAAGATTTTGAAAGCATGTTTCAAGTCGACACTTACTTTATTTTGAAAGTAATCTCATTCAAAAAGCCTCAAATTTAGCCTTACTGCTCATTTATGCCCGTGGATGAAGTACAAACATTTGGGTGTTCATTCATCTGAACAATGTCACTAGTTAAAAACTTTCATTATAACTAATAAAAATAGCAACCATATTTATATTGTGCTATGAAATTCTAAACTGTTTCACAATAATTAATTAGTAAATTACATGACAAACGCTATCTACACACTCTCATTTTAACAAACTATCATGTACGAGGACTTAATAGGAATGAAATCAGTCTAGATCTTACCTAATTAGAGAGCATTTCTATATTAGAATACGGTGTTGAAAACTCAATAATGATTTCCAGTGGACAAGTTTTCATACTATGATCTAACAAAAATCTTACAGCTATTTAAAGTGTTAGAAATACAAATTTGTGACTCAATACTTCTGCCTTGGAGCATGTCTTTATTTTTAATTAACTGTAAAGGTCCAATTTAAAGCAGAATGTGTCAACTGATTAGCTCTAAGTTCAGGGTTCTGTCATAAATGTTTGTACTATAAACAAAAAGTTAGATGCAGGGAACAAATGTAGTTTTTTTTAGAACTTTTTAAATTTGTTTGTTAATCCTCACCTGAGGATATTTTTTTCCACTGATTTTTAGAGAGAGTGGAAGGGAGGGGGAGAGGCACAGAGAGAGGAACATCGATGTGAGAGAGACACACCCATTAGTTGCCTCCTGCACGCGTCCCAGCTGGGGACCAGGGATTGAGCCTTCAAACGAGGTACAAGCCCTTGTCAGTTCATGGGCCAACACTATAACCACTGAATAAAATGGACTAGTACTTTTTTTAAGTTAAATTTACTTTAAGACTTTGACCTAATGGATACCAAATGAACTACTTATGAAAGCAGCTCTTTTTCTTTTCTTTCTTCTCACTTTATTATTATTTTTTTGGTTACAGACATTTAAATAATCTATATTTGTAGGGTGATATCTTAGAGATTACTTTACTATCAATATATAGAAATAATAACCTGGGAGATAGCATTACCTATGAAAGGTCCATCCCATCCGCTATTCTTGCTGAAAGCTTTTCATGCACCAGTAAACTCAGTAAATATCAGAAGATAAAGCATAAGCCTACCACGCCACGGATTTACTTCTAATGTCTCCTCAAAGTGCTGCCTGATGCAACGATTACAAATGATTTTCTTCTAATGTCATTTTACATAACCCTTTTTCTGCATGAGTAGTTAGTGCGGAATGAATGAATGAATGCCATTAAAACAGTTAATCATTATCTGGGACACTGGCCTTACTCCCTTCACTACTAGGAATCTCCATGACAAAGGCCAAGAGATCAAAACGCCAGAGCTGCCTCAGTGTCCTATTTCTAACAGTAATTTTTTATGCAAATGAACCTGCTGGGCATCTCCCTCTGTGACCTTGAGCTGCCCTTATCTAAACTGACTTTGATCCAATGAGGACTTGCATCTTGTTGAAGCTCATTACTATAGGATATGCAATCCATTTCACTAATTAAAGGGAATTTTCTACTTTCGTGACCACAAAATGTACTTATTTTTATAATCGTACATATGCTTAATGACTAGACTATATGTTTTTATTTATTAATCCAATGTGTTATATGAACATATATTAAAAAGCAAGTCTTTATTATAAAGCACTTGATGTAAATGTTTTCACAACCGAACGTAACATGGAGTAAAGTACTCAGCTCCAGTCTGCATGTCGCATTTGTACTCACACCTCTTAAATCCATATGCGTTCATGCTTGAGAACCTTATTTTTTCAAAGTTTTTCCAATAAACTAACAGTACAAGCATCACCTCAATATCCACGTATTTAAAAAAACAATCCTACCCAAGTAATCAAATAGAATTTCTCAAGAAGATGTTACCCCAAATCATAAACTTGCCATCATAGTCAAAGCCCATTAGTTAAAAAAGGGACCTAATGGCATGAATCTGACATTTAAGCAGAACCAAAGTTTGAAATAAAAATATACTCCCCCCTCCCCTGTTTAAACATATCATTTTTTGTGCCTACTCTAGAGATGATATTTGGTTGTCTAAGTATTTTAGTTTCATAAAGAGCAGGCAGGGCAAGAAGAATGGATGCCTTCCCTTTCCTTTGGTAGCATTTACAATACAAATGCCAACAGAAATGTAACTGGTACACAGTCAAGAAAAATCACATCTGGCGCCTAAAGGAATCAAAAAAAGAAATGTAAAAGTTGGGCAGTTTTGCAGTGAACTGAACCAAATCTGAGTCTGTGAGAGGCAGAAATGACCCCATGGAACTAAAGGTACAAAAGATGCCCTGTCTCCCCTTTGCAGCGTGTTTCTGGGGTAGGTGCTCCTCACACCTGGAGCTCTGAACAGGTCTTATTCCAACCATGACTTTGGTTAAAGCCATCCATTTGCACAGTGTTCTGGCAAATATTCACACTATTACTTCCCTTTGAGGAACATTGGAAGGAATTTTCTCTAAGCTAAAGGCTTTGAAATTATTTTAAAATAAGGCTCCCCTTATGAATTTTTTAAGTTTTAATTTTTCCTCAGTGAAAAACAAATTCAATTGTATACCGCTGCTAATTTTCCCTATATCCTAAAAATGCCATTAAAAACACCATATATAATAATATACCTATTTTTTTGTGTGTTAAAAGAAAAATGATGACATGTATCCAACAGGCTACCAAGCCATCGGGTAATTCCTTAATTAGGCAGATTTCTGAAACGTGTATTATGTACACAACAGACCGGAACGTCTCCTTTGGAGCATTTTCTAGTCTATCGGGTGATTACATCATTAAGCCACACATGCTACGTAGAAAAACCCTTATGAAAATTCATGGAAAAATGTACAGCACATCATTAGCATGCTGTTGACGTGTATGCTTTTGATATTTTCTCTGTTAAAAAAAACACCACTACATGAAGTAATTAGTCCAGGTCATAAAAAACATGAGAAAGGTACCAGACTCTGGTGAAAATAAAAACTGCAAAAAATTGCATCTCTCATGGTTTCGCTGAGAGTAATTTGCCTTATTGGAAAATGGTTCTAAAACAGTGTTTATTTGAACTGCAGCAGAATAGAGAGTGTTGCTTTACTGATTTCCTAACTTCCTCTCTACCCCTCTTCTGATACTCACAGTTTTACAAACCAATGGGTTGAAGGTTGCAAATAACTAGTGGTCAGGCTATTAATTATTCAAGGCCTTACTGTGTGTCTATATACTTACGTATCTTCATTTTAGGTAACCAAGAGTGTAAAGGACTGCATGAGTGCATCTTTCGTAGTAAAACTACATTAAAGTAATATGAATGGAGGTAAACTGTTGGTATAAGTCGTAATAGTGAAAAGATGATATATTAACAACATTAAGCATCAGGCAATATCTAAGAGATAATATATTTGGAGACTAAAAGAAATGAAACACAAGTTTTATAAAAAGAAGTTATTAAACTTACTAATTTATGATTTCTCTTTTTGTAAATGAGATCCTTCCCCTACAAAAAAAAACACCACCACACAACAAAAGAGAACCTCGGCACGCAGAGAACAATGAACATATGCAAGACAGTAAGGATCACAGTAATTCACTCCTGGAAATCTTCATGGCTTAAAAAGCATCCCCATTTCCTCCAAAGGTAGTGGCATCTATTCACTGGGCCATAGCTAATTTTACATGGAATGCAAAAATGTTAGTTTAAGTTTAATTTACCACCCTATTTAAATATTTCCAATGTAGCTCTCAACCTGCAGAGCTATCCCTCTGTCTATTTTAATTTTAAAGTAAGTTAGCAAAGGCTTCCTTCTTAATCCCCAGAGACTACCTACACAGTGACACAAACGCACAAATTTATGACAGCAACATAAATGCTCTTCTGAAGTAATGTGCAACATTAAGTGAAAATCGTTTCCTGGAAAGATATTATAGGTATCTATATTTTATTTGCCATCTTAAACATATCTGGGTCTTTATGGCCTTATTTTAAAAATGTATTTCCTTTTTATATTTCCTGGTGCAAATGGACTGCATAAATAAGCAATGTGCTATGAGGCTTCAGACCAGCCGATAAAACCTTTCAATTTTCATGCCAGCTTCTTCTTTTGTAATTCAAATCCGCCTGGAAACTGGCAGCTCTGAAAACTGAAACAAGCACTGCCACAAATACCTTGTAATGCTATCGACCTTGTCTGCCCATGCAGTGAGAAAGGGGGATGCGTATGTGTCTGCAGCCATCCAGATAACACAACTCATTTTTTTTGGGGGGGTGGGGTGGGGATAACAGAAGCCAGCCCCAGACTGTGCACCAAAAGCAGTCATTACCAGGCATGCTGGAGAATAAGTCTCTTCAAAATACACAGTGCATTTAAAAACCATATATGAGGCTGAGCCACTGCTGTCATTACCAATTTTAATTTAGCTCCTTCAGTTTGCCAGCCAGATAAACTCTTTAGTGCTGTTTTTAATCTATTTGCCACATTTTATGTTTAAGATTATAGTAATATGGACAGGAGAAGGAATCACTTTTAGGGGAAATAAAGAAATAGATCCGCTTATCGGCGCCCATCAGAAAGTTCATTAATCAGCCAGGCTTTGTGCCCTCTAAATTGAAAGGTTAAATAATCCTCTCAGGAATATTTCTCGGCCCCTCCGCCAATTGTCCGGAGAGGAGCTGCCATTCATAGCACGCGGGATCGGTGACAGGGTATCTTACCACTGTTTGGACCCCAAACAATGATGGACAAATGGCCTGGTTTACAAAGAACCTTTTAGTACATGGATGGAAAAGGACCACAAGCTTGGATGCAGGGTGGAGGGATGAGGGGGGCATGGAGACAGGATGTGGGGGGAAGGGACAAGAAAGAACACATACATGTGTGAGTGCATGGATATTTTATCTGACTGTTTGCTGGGGTGGACTATAAAACATAGAATCCACATTAATATACATCTTCTGACCATATTAAGTCTTTAACACACTCAAATCTGCGTATATATGTCATACGACTGTATGTAAATTATCATTGAAAAAATTGTGGAATAATAGAGTCGTAGCTTTATTATATTGGGATAATAACCTCCAAGATTTTCATTTTTACTATGACTCCACATGGCTTACAACACATAGAACTACCCCTCCCCATACCCAACCCTGCTTATTCTACTGAAAAATACTCTTAACCATTAGTCACAAAGGCAGGGAATTCCATAGCTGTAAGGCCCTGTCTAAAGGAGGAAGTGAAGATGCCTGGCTTTAACAATATACTCCATCTTAGCTTCTTAACATAAAGAACAAACATAAAAAATCAGAATGCTCTTTGAAAGAATACAAATCCCAAGCACCGAGACAGTGCTGGGTTCCGTGTTGCCTCTTTTGTTGGACTTATAGGAGAAGATGGGCAGGAATCTGCAAAACAAGCGACCAGATCACACTTCAACGTCCCGCTGTGAAATCAGGCTGGGTTCTGGCATCAGTCATGTGAAGGTATGAAGCAGTTTTACCCAAAGTGCAAAAAACTGATGTTACTTGTTTCATTCCTCATCTGATTAACCTAAAACCTCTACCCCTAGCAGAAAGGATTATAATTGGTATTTGTCTATGAGAATTATTTAATTTCATATTATTCTCATTATTTACAAAGGAAGCAAAGCTTTATGTAATTTAGCTTATGAAAGATAACTATATTCAGCTGACAGTGACGTCACCATTTAAGAATTATACATTTATTCACTTAATTTTTTTTCCCCAAAATGATATGGTCGTATCTTTATATGGTACACATTTCATACAGTCGTTTTCACGAGGAAATGAAGTATCTAAAGATTTTTTGTGATCTACTCACAAATGTCTTTATGATTTTTAAGCAAATCAAATTAAGAAAATAATTTGCTTGCTGTATTTAATTAAAACTTACACACCTATATTTCTAGACCAGAAGACAAGTATAAATAATTAGAAAATAAAAACTAAGGTAAATAATTTTGTTAACAAAAGACAATGCTGCCCTAACTGGTTTGGCTCAGTGGATAGAGCGTCTGCCTGCAGACTCAAGGGTCCCAGGTTCGATTCCGGTCAAGGGCATGTACCTTGGTTTCGGGCACATCCCCAGTGGGGGGTGTGCAGGAGGCTCTCCCTTCCTCTCTGTAAAAAATCAATAAAATATATTTTAAAAAAAAGATAATGCTTGTATTTTAATTTCAGTAACTATAAGAAGGAAACATTTTTAGGAGATAGAAAAGAGGTCATTATGACT
Source organism: Murina feae (assembly GCA_004026665.1). Lineage (NCBI taxonomy): Eukaryota > Metazoa > Chordata > Mammalia > Chiroptera > Vespertilionidae > Murina > Murina feae. The sequence goes on along the minus strand of PVJC01007735.1, from coordinate 31,840 downwards.
CTCCTCATTTTAGGCAAAGACGTTACAATAATCTGAGTTTGGGCTATCAGTCCCGAGGCCATCTCTCCATGTGTGAGGAATCCACGAGTTTGCAGCATTGGAGCTGACATGGTGTTGAACACGGGCTTTGCGCTAAGTACTGTGCTAAGTACTTTATGTTTATCATCTCATTGCATTCTTACAACAATCCTAGAAGGCACTGTCCCCATTTTTCAGTTGTAGAAACCGAGAATTTAGAAGATAAATGTTTTAACTAGGTTTGCACAGCTAGTAAATGAAAGACCCATAATTTGAACTGACTGATTCCAAAGCTGGTATTCTTTCCCCTTTTTATGATAAAAAAGAAAATTCCCTAATAATTTCCTCAGAATTACATAGGCCCCTCTAGCTCCATTTTATGGAAAGTTTTTCTAAGGACAAACTTGAGGAAAAATCCAAAACTTTGTTCCCCTAACTGAAAAGGCATGTGGGGTAATCTACAAATATATTAAAGGAAAAATATAAAATGGGTATTTATAGACATGAATATATTACAAAATTATAAAGATGACCTTATAATCTACTTAATAGATTCAGTTCTAGATGATTTTTGAAAAAAGGAATGAAAATAATTGGATAGTTTTATTATCAATTGATTCACACATGTGAATTCTTTTTACAAAGCTCATTTCTGATCATTCCCACAGAATGTTTTTAAGCTGATCTACCAGTGTATTGTTATACCAATTAAGGTGAAGATTATTTTAATTCCAAACATATTTAATTTTTTCCAGTTAAATATTCTCCAATCATGGAGTATTTTTCTCCATATAATACTTTTAATATATCTAAAAAATAAAAAAAAAGAGTTGTGGGTCTTGGAGGACCATTGCTGAACTCAAAATAGCTGGAAGAAAATACAAGTATACATAACTCAAAACATAATTCTCATGACTCTGGTACGTGAGGATCAACTGACAAATGAATTTCAAGTAGAAAATCTGGTGGATTTTATCCACAATTCATTAACTTTTGATCATTTAAAAGATTTAGGTTTTAAAACCATAAACTTAATTCAACTTAAGTTTACTACTGAAGTTTATACCACAACAGGAAATATAAGACTAGTTTAGAGAGTATTCATGTCCACAAGACCAGGGGTTCTTTTAGGAATCTTTTCTTGTAGATTCTTCAAATAATTAGCCAAAACCCTTAAAGGTTATGGTTGATCATTATCTAAATGATTCCTAAATCTATCAGGAATTACTATAATCTACCACATCATTCACTCGCAATGGCTAAAAAAGGAGTGTATTAATACAATGGTCCAGTGTACTTTATCTACTTCCACTGAAATGTCCAGAAAAGATTAAGACAAGCTCAACCACCTGGACTATATTTATTTAAGGAATGGCATGAATCACCTGTTCAAAGTACATATTAAAAATAATCACTCAAATATGCTAAAATTATTCTACATAATACTTTTATGCTTGTTATGTGTAGTCTACATGACAAAGAACAGGCCACATTCTAGATTTCTAAACTACCATTTGTCATACAGTCAGATACTGAGCAGTGTTAAACTGCATGAATCCTGAAAATTCTCACACTACCTGTTTATATTCATTTTGTCATATAGGAAAACTTTTTCAAAGTGTAGAACTGTGAGCAAAAAAAAAAGTAGTTTCCTTTGGGATCATATGACTAATGTATGTGCTTTTTTTTAAGAAGAAAATATTTTTAAAAGTTATGTATACTAAAATTACAAATACTTAGAAATGGAATTTAATTACCACAAAATTTAAGTATCAAGAAGAAATTGCCCCTATAATGACTAACTATAATTATAAAGTTGAACATACCAGGGAGCAGAGAAAAGGAGAGTGAAGAGTCCAAACGTAATTTTCTATCGTTTTATCATCATCAGGAACATCTGTTAACATTTGTTAACAGGTAAGGAAATGAAGACTACAACAAGTATTTCTTTAAAATTTTAAAACAGGAGTAAAACTTGAAGCTGATACAGTAAAATATGTTAAGTCTTAAATGTAATCATCTTTGCCTCCAGCCTCTGGGGCAGATAAAAAAGCACAGGGACTTTTTTTGGTCAAATGAAGAAAAGAAGTTACTGTTTATAGTACAGTCTCAGATTCAATTAGTTTATTATTGAGCAATATGTACTACCTAAAAAATGAACAGAAATCAGGACAATGGGTGATAAGAACATTAAAGATGTTTAGAAGGTGGCAAAAATGCAGCTGCTTCTAGGCCAAACATTTATAATGACTGTTTTCTAAATTGTGTATGCTACATACTTTTCAAGAAAGAAAGAAAAAAACAAAACCCTGCTCAGAATATGTCATATTGATTTCCCATTTAAAGCAAATTAATTTCCTCATTAAATATTAAAAATCAATTAAGTTGGGAATGTTTCTAATGGGATGACACCTCAATCTGTTTGAAAAGAAAATATGAAGGTTCTCTCTAAAAATAGAAATAAATGATATCTAAATCTATATAATTTTATTGTACTTCCATTCAAAAATAAGTTTGTATATGAATTGTTTAAATGTCTGAGGAAACATTGTGAGAGGGAAAATAACATGCATTTATAATTCACAACACTCACTTTCTTCCTTTTCCTTTTACAGAAGCTTTAGAAAATTGCTTTTTTATGATTTGGCAAATTGTATTTATTTTTAAATGAATCTCATTTATTGAGATTGATAATTCCAGGTTTCATTTGCTTTGAAATTGCATTTTCCAATTGCTTTGAACGATAAATTCTGGCAAGATGTGGTCCAACATGCCAGTTGGAAATAGAGATTTAAAAAAATCAGTTGACCTACTCTATAAATGTGGTAATTATCTTTTACACTAAATTCAAAACATGGTAAAAAAAATTACCAGCACAATGTTCACCCTAAATTCTTTAAGAACAGGTAAATAAATATTAAAATATTCCCAGAAAATGTCCACTTGAAAAATCTTAAAAAGTTTTAGTCACTGTTCAAATGTATTTTCTATCTTGGTTATCACAGATGGAGTATTAGAAAATAATTTATTGGAGCTTACTCAGAAAATTCTTTTTATTCAGACACAAAGTAACTTTAAATATAAAGCAGTCTGATTTATTTTGTAGTACTCCAATGGAAAGATGGTTCCGAGGTACAACAAAATAGTCAAGTGCCGTCTAACTCGCCAGAGCACAATTACATTCATCTCATTAGTGTTTTGATACTAAGGGTATTTTTTAATGAAAACTAAATCTCTGAAAACTTGACAGAGATGTAATATCTAAATAGCAACACTTAAACAATCAAAACATTGAAAGAGTAATGTCAGATATGAAGGAAAAAACTATAATTAAAAAAAACTACTGTACTCCTATGTCTTGAGCAAGTTGGCAAAGTGAAGTGAACTATCAAAATAAATTTATGTGTTACATTAGAATAGTCTGCTGGGCCTAAAAAAATGGTACAAAGAAAAGGTTGATGTAAATAATTCCAAAATAGAGTGAGGCCTACTTCTCATTGTACTTTGGAGTTATTTTATATTTTAAAATACTCTATGTAACCAGTTCTATACTCTTAAACACACACACACACTCACACTTGAGACCTATCACTTGATATCTACCATGGAGATGAGATAGTTGTGGGTTTTGCAGTTCCCTTAAGTAGCTACGGAGCTCTCAGAGATGCAGAATTCCCAGCATCTATCCAGTTAAGAGCCCATTTTCTTTTTTCCATGAAAAGAAAATGTTCTGGCTTGAGGGAGACTTTTGAAACTCTTTATTTCACATTTTTAACTTATTAAAAAATTCCATTTTAGTATTTGGCAACCAGAAAATTGTTACCTACCTATCTTACATCACAATAATTTCAGAAAAAAAGACTTTTGTGGCTATAGCCTCACAATCAAATTCCACTTTCTTATTCTTTTCTTTTGGACTATACAACACGTTTCTAAAGTTCAATTTAAATCTGTTGACGTTTAGGGTTACCTACTGGATGGTATGACACAGGATGCGTTAGCGAGTTACATTCTCGTTTAGAGTAAAAATCTCATTTCCATACTGTGAGAACCCAGAAAACATTTCTAAACTGATGTTTCCAGGGGAGAAGAGAAAAACTTGAGTGGCAAAACTAAGTGATATTTTAAATTATGATCCATAAGATACACTCTGGCATTCAACTAGTTCAGATAAGCCTTTTCTAGGTTAGAAAGGAAGGCAAGGAAATTTTACTCCCCATTTCTCTGACAGCAAGTATTTTACTTTTTGAAGTGTGAATTCTAGGCATTTAATCATTACATATAAAGAATCATTTAAAATGTAATTCTTCCTTTCTGCTTGAACTTTTAGTTAAAGTAAAAGGTAGCGGGTTGTAGCACATTTTAACAATGCACACAAAGAAATCCAAGGGCAAAATTAAACATAAAAGATGTATTGTGCTTTTTGATTCTTAACAATTCAGCCCCATAGTAGCAAACTCCTAGCTACTTTTTTAAGTAGATTAAAATCAAGATGAACAAAACGTCCAAAGTATGTCAAATTACAGCCTCTACTAGTTAAATTCTGTTGGTTGTAAAACTCTGTTGGTGGCCATTTCGGCCTAGGATTTTTAATATAAATGAACCTAGAAATGACAGGGGGTAGGGGAAGGGCTTTCCTTCTTGGATAGTTGAAGCAGGGGGTTGAGTGGGGGGGCGGAGATTTTATCTAGAATAAAAAATGAAAAAGAATATTCAAAGTCAGGCATTATCAAAATTTGAAAATATAACAAATTAAAACACAAGAATAGTGCTATATTATTGAAGATTTAAAAAACTTTCTAAACATTCTGAAGGAGGTAAATACATAAACTACTTGGGAAATAAAAATCATATTTTTCTTTTTCCCATGCAGGTCTCCAAAGTGATAATCTAAAAGTCCTTAAATTATATGGCAATTTTATAGCTATTTAAATATATAATAGATATATAGGCAGTGTTTTTGAGTTTTATTAGCGTGTGCCCTTTAGAACGATGGTCTTAGTTTTTGTTAATCTAGTGAAGTCTAGTCAAGTTGGTTAAAAGCTATTCTATTCACATACAAGTTGTTAGGATGCTTTATTTGATCGCTCATGAAATTGCTGAGAGTAGTGACATGTTTCCTTTTTAATATTCATCTTTTAGAATGTGTTCAAAGAAATTTTTGACTTGGACCATTTCACAAGTCTAGTTATATCAATTTCACCATCTTCTTATGTGTTTGAAAAATAATACTCTGTATTATTAGGCAATATATATATATATCTCCCCTTTTTGTAAAAGTATTTTTTTATTAATTTCAGAGAGGAAGTGAAAGGGAGAGAGGAGAAACATCAATGATGAGAGAGAATCAGTGATTGGCTGCCTCCTGCATGTCTCCCATTGGGGATCAAGCCCGCAGCCCTGGCATGTGCTCTGACAGGGAACTGGACTGTGACTTCCTGGTTAGGTCCTCGCTTAACCACTGAGCCATACCGACTGGGCTCAAAATACTTTTAAGGAAAGTGATTCCTGGATAGATCTTAAATTGTATTTGCTAACCTTGAGGTGTAAATGACTTTTTAGTCTTCCTGATGGGAAGGCAGATAGATAAAAGCAACCGAAAAGTTCTCAAATGCAAATAAACATTTCCAAACTGAATATACTAATCAATTTCTCCCCCTAAAAAAGCACAGTTCATTTTGGGTGAGAAATGTATATTTTGGTTAGAAAAAGAAATTAACCAGTGATTAAGTGTAGAAATTTCCGGAGTTTTAAGAAGATGGGTTTAAATCAATATACAGTAGCAGCTCTAACCTCGGTTTCATTACTTGGTCACTGCTCTGATGGATGCCACATTCAAGTGTGAGGGCTACTATGAGTCAATAGATGGCAGTCCATCGCCTGGAAAAGAACTGAAGATGACTACACTCACCGTGCATTCTGCTTTTAGTCAAGAGTAAATATTGCCTAATTGTACACATTTGGATACTGCCTATTTACATAATCACTTAACTATTTTATTTTAGATGGATTGATATATATGTATACATATTTCTGAATATACAAATTCTGTATTTATACTTGCACAGTAAACTATTCCTAATTTTAGTTTAGACTTGATGATTATGAATTGGAATGGCTGCTTCAATATTATTTTGAAAATTAATCAATAGTCTAGGTTGAGACAAGCAGACGTTTCCAAATGATTTTGTTATGCATACACATAGAATATATTGTTATTTTCTCTAAGATAACTCATTTTGTTTCACTAATTTTTTCCTAACTATTCTTTTTATAATTTGTTTTCTAAAAGCTACAATATTAAACAAATATTCAAATATTTATGTTACACTAAACACCAATTTCTAATCTTCTATGAGAGTTATATAAAAGAATATAGGTGCAAATAATGAAAAGAGTGGCTTTAAAATAGTACTACCATCACTTCAAGTTTTCAAGATTGGAATTCTCCAAGTTAGGGGAAAAGAAATGCAATATCAAATCCATTAGGCTATTACTTAATTAAAATACTGATAAAAATGCTATATAAAGAGTGACCGTGATCTTGAAAGTATAATATGGTTGAATTCCAATCAAATTTAGACTATAAGGATTTCACCACAGTATGTTAAGATAAAAATATAATGTATCTATATAAGTTACATCTGTAAAAATATATGTGTACATATATGGGTATGTGTGTGTGTATATATATTTTAGTTTTATAGTGACGATATTAAGAAAACCCAATTTGGGGTTGAGGGATAGCTGAGTAATTACAGCTTTCTACTAAGAATCTTTAAATAAATTAAACAGTGATAACAGAATGTAGGAACAAACTACCTGATATTATTTCTTTTTTCTTGGGCTTGTGGTAAGACATATTGGTAGTATAAGTCTACTTATTGGTTTACCTCTTATTTCATAAAGAGGAGAGCAGTAAAAAGACATGTTTTGTAAAAACTTAGCCTTTTCTATTTTTACTAACTGTCTTCCATAAAGAAAACTTTTTAATATGTTAATCTTTAAGAAAATAGCTTAAATTACATTGTATAACTTTAAAATTAAAAGTAATTTCATTATTGTCTCTTGCTCAGTACAACATACTTAATACGTTAAAAGAAATGACTAGCAGGGCTTTGGTGAACTCTTAAAATTATGTAAGCTGACTATTAGAAATAAACTGACTTCATAATATTGAGCATTAATAAGTTGATTCCATAGTCATGTTTTCTGCTTCTACTTAGCCTAAATTCACAATGAAAAGGAAAGCAGAGAACTGAATAACTTGAATAGTATTAAGCAGATATTTATACATGTTGAATAAGTCAAGAGGGACTTAAGCATATGACAGTTGAATTGTTAGTGTATGAAAATACAATAAGCTTTGCCTAGTTTTATTAAAAATGTATGTAAATATTTCAGTAAAGCCAGAGAATTGATAATGGAAGATATTGTGGACTGTACACTTGTAGACTATAGATGATACAATATATTAGACACTAGATTACTATTATTTTTTTATGGCTCCTAGCATACTTTTCCCTCTTTCATTTGAATTTAACCCGGGAAGACTGAGAGATACCGTGATGTAATCATTAAATGATGTGAGCAATAAAACACAATCAAAATCTTTTAAGAACAGGAAGATAAAGGATAGAGTAAGTGGGCAGAGGAGAAAGAAAAAGTATATTATTGCTCTCTCAGTGCAAAAACTCTTCAGATGTTTATTATCTTCCAGCAGAAGATGCTTGTCTATATTTTATGGTCAGCAGTTCAGAGAAGGGTAAATAGGCTAGGTCTTGGGGAAAATAAAAAAGGTGTTTCTACTCACTGTTAGGTGATACTGCCTCCAGATTTCTGGGCAAGCCTGGAAAATAAAAATATTGATCAGCTGGGAGCATGAAACAAGGTACTTTACAGCCTGTTGGTTTTGGCATAACCCAGCATCCACCGGTGTCGGTCACAGGAAAATAAGAAGCTTAACAGAAAGGGTCTGCATTTCAGCTTCAAAAACCTGGCTAGACAGTTTAATTGAATTTTACACTGGTTTAACACACTCCCTGCCATTGTCAGAAAGCCAGTAACAAAGTTTTCCCTCTCTTTTTTTCTTTTCGGGTTAGAAGTTTTGGGCACTAAGATGTGATTAAGAGCCATAACTCAGTTAAACTGATATATGAACAGCGGTGGTTAAAATCAATGAGACTCGCAAAGTACTGGCATACCTTTTTAAAGAACATTTTGAACCTTGGTAGTATGATAGAAAACAATTTAATAGCAACTGCCTTTAAGAAGACTTCACTGTGGTTACATAGGTATTTCTGATGTCTGTTGCCATCTTTTGCCTAATCACTTTCTAACTTTCACTCCTCTATGAAATAGAACAAAAAGAGCATTAAAACAAAACAAAATCTCAAGAACTAAACTCCATGTCTTTTCCCTTAAAAACTGAGTCTTCTCCATCTTTACATTTACAGAGATATAACTTTAAAAAACCAATAAAACTTCAATAAATTTGTAAAAAATGGATTTACTGAAACCAGAATATGTAACAACAAAACAAAACAAAATCCAGCAGCAACAACAAAAAATTCTAGGAGATATTTTCTTATGGCTACATATATAAATCTTCTTTTCTTGTACCTGAATTATGACTCTATTAAGGAGAGACACTCTTCCTAACCAAGGTCTTTATGAATAGTTGATGGGTTTACCATCTTCTCAGAAAAAGAACTGTTGATGATAGAAAGTGTTTTTTAAATAACTATATTATAGCAATAGTTTTAGTAAGTTAATCCACCAACTAAGTAAATGGCAATTCTTCAAGCAAATGTGAACTTATAGATTTTGTTAAAAATGTGTATGTACATATACATATACATGCCTAAAATTGGAATAATTTAAATCTTTATTTTTTTTGACATAACCTTTGAAGTAATTCTTTATCTGATTAGTCATTCTTGTCTCATTTATTTTATTGGGTAGTGATAAAACTAACAAAGAGAATTCATATCATTTAAAAATATTATGGGTATGGTAATAATTCAGAAAATAACTTTTAATGGCAAAATCTCTAATTATATCATCATAAGTGATTGGACAAAAAAAAAAAAAAAAGAGTAGATATGTCCCAGCCATGCTGAATATTTTACCCATTATGCCTTTTAAGCTTAACTTTCCTATCTAATTTTCTCATGAAATGTATGGAAAATTATCTGCAGTTAGATTTCCAATTTAAATGCAATTCATGCAAACTAAAATGTCTGATGAAAAAATGTCACTTTATACACAGTGATTTATGGATGAACAACACTGATCAAAAAGAAAACTAGTTTTAAAAAGT
>PVJC01007735.1:0-17500 GCA_004026665.1 Murina feae | reverse complement strand
TATTTTTAAAAAAATATATTATTATTGATTTCAGAGAGAGGAAGGAAAAGGGAGAGATGGAAACATCAATGATGAGAGAGAATCATTGAATAGCTGCCTCCTGCAAGCCTCTTATTGGGGATCAAGCCCACAACCTGGGCATGTGCCCTGATTGAGAATCAAACCGTGACCTCCTGGTTCATAGGTCTACACTCAACCATTGAGCTACACCAGTGAGCCAGAAAAGTCATATTCTTCATTATAGCAAGAATATGAATACAACTCATCAGTTTTCATTATAAATTCTCTATGCACATATAACTGGTACTCTGGCATTGCACAGATCTGAGGTGTGGCTACAAGGATATATATAGTAAAAATTCAAGTTTCTTGATCTCCTTAATTTATAGGAGGTTAGGGCATCTATAATTAACTAGGGCTTCAAAAATCCTTTGTGAATTAGCAGAAAATCCAGAAGGCTGGAAGATGAAAATAACAAAGGGTGGAGGACAGCATCGTCAGAGGGTATGAACCTTAAATAAATCAAAGATACCATGAGTAATGCCCTAGCTGGCTTGGCTCAGTGGATAGAGCATCAGCCTGAGAACTGAAGGGTACTGGGTTTGATTTCAGTCAAGGGCACATGCCGGAGCTGTGGGCTCAATTTCCAGGAGTGGGTGTGCAGGAGGCAGCTGATCAGTGATTCTCTCTCATCATTGATGTTTCTATCTCTCTCTCTCTCTCCATTCAATCAATATACACTACGTGGCCAGATTATTTTGATCGCCCAGATTATTATGACCACCCCATCAGTATTTCGTCGGGCCACCTTTTGCCTTCAATACTGTGGCGATTCTTCTTGGCATTGACTCCAGGAGATGTTGAAAGGTGATGCGAGGAATCTTGACACCATGCCTGATGAATAGCACTGTCCAGTTCTGTGAGATTTGATGGTTGTGGAACCAGCTGCCAGATGGCTCTTTTAATAACTTCGTCCCACAAATGCTCAATTAGATTGAAATCTGGTGATTGTGGAGGCCACCTAAGCAAGGTAAAGTCTCCCTCATGCTCTTGAAACACTCCTGCACAATGTGAGCATGGTGGCATGGCGCATTGTCTTGTTGGAAGAAGCCATCTCCATTGGGATATGTCATCAACATGATAGGATGAACTTGACCAGCAACAATACTTAGGTATGTTATGCTATTCAGATGTTTATAATGGTCTGGCCCTCTAAGCAACTTCAGCGCAAAATTATAGCTAATTTGCCTACCAACGTCAGGCGGTCATAATAATATGGCCACTCAGTGTATGTAAAGAGGGAGGAGGAATGATTCAGAAGCAGCCATGGCAAGTGAGAAAGAGTTGATCCTAATCAATCAACCTAATTAGAGGTATGTGAGTCAAAGAAAGAGTGAGCAGCAAGCATTTGAGAGGGTTGCAGGAGAATTTTTTCTATGGAATGCCGGATGTTTCAAGACATTTAAAGCATGGATGGGATTGGCTAAATAGTTCTAGGAACCTGGATCTGGAATGACTCCACTTCTAAGTAAATCTTCACAAGAGCTTCTGTGACAGTGGAAAGACTCTAAGCTTCTTCAAAGGAGTCAGTGGGACCCAGGTTTGAATTGGCCCCAAGGGAATGCTATACCAATGGGGCACATGGGGAAAAGATCAATTAGTGTCCAGGACCTTCAGCATGTAATTACCAAAAACACATGACAGTCAGTCTTAGGAAACTTAGGGGAAAAGATGCTGCTGACTCTGAAGTCGGCCATAGCCTAACCCTATTGTAAAAACTTATATTCACTGGGTTATTAATCCTCAAGGCTATTTTAGATAAAGAGTTTAACATACATTAGAGGCCAAAATTAAGATGTTAAGCAGAAAGGGCTATAGATTTAATTCACAGCTGATTATACAACCTTTTACAAATCATTCTTAACTGGTCTGTACAAAAATACTTAGTAAAAAAAAAGCTTATGATAACATCAGAGCCTGTTCTGTTACAACAGGCAAATAAAACCGTATTTGTAAGAGCTCTCTGGAAGAAAAGAGTAAAAAAATATGCTATTAAACATAACTGCCAAACAGGAAAATCTTGCTAAGAAAATTATATTTGGCATCTGAATGCAGAGAAGAATAGTATAAAACAACAAAAACTTAGGATTTACTATTTTAAGACAGTAAGTATTGAAAAAAAAAGTTTAAACTATTTTGAAATAAAATGACAACTTCTATCTTTATGTTCTATATATTCTCTAGTCTTGAGAATCATATTCAGCATCACTAGTGGCCTAAGAAACACAAATTAAAACAATATACAATTTTCTCCTCATCTGATTTGGTATAATTTTTAAAAAAATCCTCACCCGAGGATATATTTTATTTATTTTAGGGGGGAGAAAGAAACATCGATGTAAAAGAGAAACATTGACAGGTTGCCTTTTATATGCATCCTGACTGGGAATCGAACTCAAAACCTAGGTAAACCTAGGTATGTGCTCTGACCAAAAAATGAACCTGCAACCTTTTGCTGTACTGGACAATGCTCCAACTAACTGAGCCACCCGGCTGGGACTGATTGGGCATAATTTTTAAAGGTCTATTATAGTTAGTGTTGAGAGCACTCTTAAATACTGCTGGTAGGTGGATATATTGGTACAATCTGTTAGAAGAGCAATTTGACAATACTGACCCAGATTTAAATGTATGCATCCTTTGATTACACAAGTGAATTTAGTATTTGACTTACTAAAATACTCTTACATATATGCATATTGTAAAGATGTTTATTGCAGCACTGTTTGCTTAATAAAATGGGTAATAATATAAATCTAAATGTATTAATTGGCTGAGTCAATTAGTACATCCATACAATGGAATAAAAGTTAGACACTTAGAAAGGTAGATCTTTGTGAGCATTCACAAATTTTCCAAAGTGCAAAAAAAGTCAATTTGTAAGTCAGTGTGAAGGATAGTAATCCTATTTTTATTTGTTTAAAAAGACCCTTTAAGCACAGCCAGCCTGGCTCAGTGGTTGAGCCTTGACCTATGAACCAGGAGGTCATGGTTCGATTCCCAGTCAAAGCATATGCCCACGTTGAGCACACAATCCCCAGTGCAGGAAGCAGCCAATCAATGATTCTCTCTCATCATTGATGTTTCAATCTCTCTCGCCCTCTCCTTTCCTCTCTGAAATAAAAAAATATATCGAAAAGAAAGGAACGAAGGAAGGAAGGGAGAAAGCGAAACGAGCAGATTCAAAGTACTAATGGCTTGTCCTTCTTGCATAAGACTGTTCTACCAGCCAGAGCCACCAGAAAGCAGCATCAAACCAGATTTCATATGCACCTCTATACACAACTGCTAAGTGTGTATATATTTTCATTCACCTAACCATGACGAGGCACATTAATTTAACATATTATTTATTACATATCTCTTTAATTTCAAGTTTTATTTAGCAAGCACATTAAGCAAAAGGGGCTAGCAGGGTTTTACAATATTTGTTGATTTTGCCTTCTAAGGAACCATTCCATAGCATCCCTATCCTGATATATTAGAGCACTGCTTTACATGGTTAGAGGCCAAAGGGTCATGACTATCATTATATACAGTACAGCATAAACACTCTTTTAGACAGGCTGACAGATAGTCACAAATCGGCACACTGTCCCCAAAGCCTGACAAATTAGTTATATGCAGGATACTTACATCAGCATAGTGGCCTAGCATATCACATCGGTCACATCGTTTTCTCCAGGAAGGTTTTCCATGGCATCTGTGAGTAGAAGACATAGGCAAAGAACAGTCTAAGCAAAAGCGGGCTGGACAGGCATACTGGAGGTGTCCTCGCTCGGAGCAGAGGCAGCAGGCTCGGACTTTCTATGTGGCAGACAAACAGAAAATATCTTTGGTAAAATACTCAGTTAAACAGTGGATTAATTTTTCTTTTTCTACATAATTCCATAAAAACTTCTAATTTGAGCCCTCAATGAAGGTCAAATCTGGAGCCTAATTATAAAATAAAACAAAATGTCTGAAACCAGAACTTCAACACAAGCTATCTGTATCCTCTGGTTGCCAAATAGGCATGTTAGTCCACATGTTCTATCAGCTGGCATCTGATATTCTTAACATTTCTTATGCCTTGTCTTGTGGGAATATTGGCAAAGTAGAATGTGTCTGAGAGGAAAAGTAGGAAGATGAGGACCTGGAATCTAAGTCCTAGGAAGAACAGAGATAGCTTTGCCTAGAGAAGCACGAGAGCTATCTCAAAAATGTGAAAGACAATCATTTGAAAGAGGCAGTAGGTAATAGAAATGGTTGTTAAAGGCTTAGTATGTGTCAGGGAACATCTAAGATCTTTAATTCTGTGCTGTTCCAAACGTTGATGTATCTGTTTAATATAATTTATATCAGTAAACATCTATCAATGCCTAAAATTATGATTTTCTAACAATGAAAATTCTCTCATGATGAAATAGCTATTTCATAAAGTAGAAGGTTTAGAAGTAAAAAGTGTCTCAGGAATCATCTGATTCAATCTTCTTGTTTTACAGATAAGAAAAAAGAGGCGCAGAGAATTAAATAATTTGCCTAAAGTTGTCCAACTACTGATGGGAGCTGAAATGGGGTCCAGATTTTTCTGACTACATTTATTGTTCTTTCTCTACTACTACTCTAAGCTATGGCCTGCATAAAATGTTAACAAGAAATTTAATCCATATAGTACCTAAGATTTTAATTCTAAGCTTATAGGGTTTTAATCCTAAGATTTTGATTTTAATAAGGTAGAAAGAAATATTATTGCATATTTCACATACTTGTGGAAAAGGGCAATTTTTTGACAAATGGCCACATTTGTCACAATTTCTACAGGTGACGTTTTTGTTTGCTGTATAATATCGGTGGGTCCATCTTCCAGATGATCTATTATTACTTATCTGGGCCTAAGAAAGGGGGGAAAATAAAGAATTAAAAAACATTATTTCATACTGCTCTAGAGAGTTAATAGACATAGTTCAATTGAGAATCCAGCAACATGGAACACTGTGTTCTTGAAAGGAGTTAGGAAAACCTAAAAGGTGTGCTAGAAAGACAACTCTACTTTTTGTCTTCTCCTTCCCTCCATTCTTTTTCATTCTCCAAATGGTTCCATTTCTTCTGTATTTTTCTCTGCTTACAGGGCGGGCCTCGCAAGGGCACTGGTGTGCATCAGACATGCTGGTGGCATTCAGAGTCAAAGATGTTGCTGACTTCTATAGCTGAATATATACCACATTTTTCTGAATGTGAAGCTTGCTTAAGTTTTTAGTTAAGGAATGGATTTTTAAAAAACAAATTTCTCTTTTATAAAGTTATAAAACTATATAGCTAATGAATGCATTCCTTCTAATAAACAGCCTAGGGTTATAAACTGAATTTAATTTCTAAGAGAATGATATTAATTTCTTTCCACCAGAGTCCTTTTAAAAATCCATTCTACCTACAATGACCTAATGCTAGCTAGCTGTCCCATATTCTAGCCAAAAGGCAGTATCTTGCAAGAAAATATTAGCAAAGCACATCATATGGATATCTACAGGGGAATATGTAAATGCCAACCATGCTTTTATCTTATTCAGCAGAATTCCATATTTGAAAAAACTTTAATTTTTTTACTTGTTATTTGGCTGAATTGGCCAAGTAGACTCCAAATGTCATAATCTAATTATTTCTTAAAACTTCTTTTACCAACTTGTAAAATTATTCTCTTTTCTAGCCATCTGCCACCAATAAGGCTAATAAACACCTGCCACATCCTAAATATAGCCTAACCATTTCCTTACACTGAAGAAGCAGTTATTTCCGGTGTTGATTTTTAATGGTACCAGGCAATGAGTTGAGAGGGACTAACCACCACAGAGAAGAAACAGAAGGGAATGGGAACTAACTCACTACGGTAATTAAGTGACTGACAAAAATCAAGGTTGAACCACACCTCCCAATTTTCAATTACCCATATACTGAAATCAAACTTTTTGTTACAAGATACTCAGGTTGTTGCTATTTTTAAAAGATTTATTAAGCTATCATAATGAAGTAAAAGAAAATTAGGAATCAAAAACTATTAATCTATTATTCATAATTCAAAAACAATTTGATTTTACCTCAACATCTTTGTCACTGATGAACCAGTTTATACCATCTTCTCCTACAAAATAAATAAAATGTTACTTAATCTTTGACATCTTTAAAGCACTTATAGATTGACAATAAATTATTCAATATTTTAGAACTGAAATTGGACCCAAAGGTATAGTGAGAGATATGAATACCTTAACCTTATACCTTGATCATTATTACTTTTGTGGCTCTGCACAAAATACTTAACTTCTCTTAACCTCAGTTTTCTTATTCATAAAATAATAGCACTTGCCCTGTCTACCTAAAAATACAATCTTATGAGGTACGTGAAAATGCTTTGAAAACTATGAAACTATAAACAAATATAAGAAAACTAGAAGCCCAATGCACAAAAATTCGTGCAAGAGTAGGCCTTCCTTCCCCTGGCTGCTGGCACTGGTTTCCCTCCAGCACCCGGGACCCAGGCTGCCCTCCTCCCGCCACAGGCAGGCACCCTGGACCCAGGCTGGCTTCCCTCCGGCCCAGCTTCATCAGGAAGGATGTCCAGTCTAATTAGCATATTACCCTTTTATTATTATAGACCAGTGAAGGGACCAAAAACCTAACAACAGAAGCAGAAAGAGATTTTCCCCTGAACTTCCCTTATCTGACTATAGCAGAGCTTTGAGAGTCAGCGACCCCCCACCACCACTGCAGGTGTCCTGTTAGGGAAGTCACTGACCTTGGGTAACAGGGACATTCCAAAAAAACTGTATAAACAAGCATCATCAAAACTTTCCATTTCTTTTTAAATATTCTTTATTGATTTAAAAAACATTTTTATTAATTTTTAGAGAAAGAGGAAGGAAAAGGGAGAAACAGAAGCATCCAAGAGAGAACAGAACATCCATCAGCTACCTCCTTCACGCCCTCTACTGGGGAATCCAACCAGCAATGCTTTGGAGCATGGGAGGAGGCCCAACCAACTGAACCACACTGGCCCCGGTAAACCTATCTTCTGACGCCCTAACTCCTCCCCTTTGTAAGCTGGTACACAAGCCTTTACCTTTGCCTAGTCAGTGAGTTACTCATTACTGAGTGCTCCCACGTTCTGTTTTTCCCCCTTACTAAGCTCTTTACTGTCAGTTAACTCACAGCCTTTCCCCTTCCCCTACCATTTTGGATCCAAGTAGTTACAGGGAATTTTTTCATTCCAAAATCAGCATTAACTGTGTCCCCTAGCTTCCCATTGTAGTTGACTTTCATTTTAACATCTAAAAAATTTGGATTCTGAACACTACCTCATGATTAGGACGAAGAATTCAGTACTGTGTTTTTTAACTCGCATCAAAAATAGTAAAGTAAAAAAGTAAAAGAGGAGGCCAAATACCCTGAAACCATTGGTTGATCTAAAAATAAAACAAAAGGCCCGGAGGTGGGGGTGGGGAGCCCTCCGTGTTCCTTTACCTGCTATTTTCTTTCCTTTGCACTGCTCCTTTACAAAGCAGCACATGGCTGCTACTCCTGGTCCACCTATGCCAGGAGGAAGGGACATATGACTAATGCAGAAGCTAAGGTGTCAACAAAGGACTGGAAGACTTTTTTCTCCCCCAAAGCAAAGTTAAGATTTCCTCTTTCCTCCTATCTACTTTTCTTCTCTATCTCAAAACACAAATTGAGCTTGACTCTTTTCTCTGAAAGGAATTTTGAAGAGACATGAAGTAATCTACATTTTCTCAGGCCTACCAGGAGTAAGTGTTTAGAGATATATATTTTAAAATAAAATACTTTTACTGAGAAAACCCAAGAGGCTGCTTTACAAAAAGACCAATCCATAGGAGAGCAGAGATGCTGTGCTGATGATTATTTCCTTTGTAAAATTTCGAGGCTGCATCCATATATTGAGAGTGGAGAATACATTAAACAGCAGCAGTTCCCATTTCTTCATCATCACCATCCATGCTATTATTCTTTCGTTCAAAGGATTCGCCTAAGGAGCAAGCTTTGCTGTAGCTTTCAAAGCTGCCTTTTGTAACTCAATGTCCTTCATCATTAAAATTCAAAATGACCGCTTAAACTCACTTTAATTATAAAACTACCTTCATATTGTCCTTAAAAAATGAAATTCAAAACCAGTGAAATGCAAAATAGCAACTGTTGCCACCCTCTAGCCACAATAAATTTACACACAACAGGGAACAGTGAAAAAAGGGAAGGTCTGAGAGAGGGAGATGAACTCCACTAAGAATTCATCAATATCCTGGGCTATGTACTAACTTCTCTTCAACAAGCTACAGTCTATACTAACTTTGGAAAATCTATCGACAAGCACACAAAACAGGTTTCGGTTGGAGACTAAATTAGACTCCTTAGTGGACCATGAACAAGAACATAGTCAGGCACATAGAATCAACTCTTCATCCTACCCCTGGTCCCGGTTTTGGAGATGACAGCTCACTCCTGCCCTTGTTTTGTTTTTTTTTTTTTTTAATCCATCCTGTTTGCTTAACTCCAAGTCCCAACCTAATGAGAGCTTTTGTATATGGGGCAATTCATTAAATTTCCACAGGCAGCTAGTTCTCAACTGTGCAAAATAACTGGTATGGGACTCAACAGAAACCTAGGTTCCAGTTTTAACCCTATCATTTGCTGTGTGGCACTGGGCAAGTTTTTATCCTCTCTGGGTCTGTATAATAAGGGATTGGATTAATGGTACCCATGGTAACTTCTAGTACAAAATGTGATTTTACCAGATTTTCATTCATTCGGGAGTCAAATACATTGTCATTTAGTCTAGTTACCTACATCCTCCGGGGCTTTGCAACTGGCACAGGGTGTCTTGCTTTAAAGACAACTTCCCACAGGGCCCAAGAGTACTCATCATCCATGTATTTACCACCCAATGCAATTGAATATAAAATGGGATTGCCCTAAAAATGCTCAATATCAATTCTTAGCTGACTTATAGCCTTGTTTTGCTAACATTTAGGCCTGTGATCCTTTTTAGACTTCAGAACTGTGATAGCAAGAGCTGATTACTCGTTCTTCGCATTAAATCAACTCAGTTTAACAAACATATTGAAAGGTTACAAGGAACAAGGTGGAATAGTGTAAACAAAGATGAATAAGAGCGTATAGCCCAGTAAAACACAAGGCGACAAATGAAAGAAAAGAATAAAAAATACTATGGTAAATTTATTGATGTCTAAATTTAAGGGAGAAAGGAGAAAAAAGGGAAGAAAGTCACAGAAGGCCATGCCATAAAGGAAATGCTACTGAGTTGTAATTTACGCATTACAAAATATACCATGCAAAAAATACAGTGTGATTCATTTTGACAAATGTACAATCTATGTATCCACCACAAAAATCAAATGTAGAACATTTCTATCATCCAGAAATGCCAGGTGTTCCCTTGCACATATTTGCAGTCAGTCTCCTATCCTAGGCAACCACTGATTTGCTTTCTGTCACGATAGATTTTGCTGGTTCTAGGACCACCTACAGGGTGGAGCAAAAGTAGGTTTACAGTTGTATGTGAAACAGAGTTTATTTCTGTATTATTACTTATTAATTATTCTATTATTTTTCATATGAGCAACTGTAAACCTACGTTTGCCTTGCCCTGGATAAACAGTATCATATATTATGTACAACTTTGTGTCTGGCTTCTTTTACTTCTGAATATTTGTGAGATTCATCCATGTTGTTGGGCAGTAGTTTGTTCCTTTCTAATAGCTGAGCAGTATTTTATTGTCTGGATATAATAGGTTAGCTGCTCATCTGATGAACATTTAGGTTGTTTCCAATTTGGGGCAGTTATAAATTAAGCAACAATAAACATTCTGCAAAAGTTTTCCTTTTAATTAATGTAAGTTTTTATTTCTCTTGGGAAAATACCTAGAACTAGAACTACTAAACATGGTAAGTATATCTTTACCTTTATATGGAACTGGCAAATTTTCCCAAAGAGGTTGTGCGACAATACATTACCATCAGCAATGTATGAGAGTTCAAGTAGTTTCATAATCTTGTCAACACTTGGAATTGTCAGTCTTTTATTTTATTTTCACCTGATGTTATTTATGGATTTTAATTTATTTTTTTTAGAGAGAGAACAAGAGAGAAACATTGATCGGTTGTCTTCTGCATATGGAATCCAACCAGGGATTGAACCTGCAACCTACTTACATGCCCTGACTGGGAATTGAACCTGCCACCTTTTGGTGAATGGGATGATACTTCAACAACTGAGCCACCTGGCTAGGTCAATCTGGAATGGTCAATCTTTTAAATTTTAGCCTTAAAATGTGTGTGAAGTAGTAGTGCATTAGGATTTTAATAGACATTACTCTGATGACTAATGATGTTGAGCATATTTTATGCATTTATTTGCATTCATATGTCTTCTTTCAAAAACTGTTCAAATTTCTGGCCTGTTTTTAAATTGGGTTATTTTTATCGTGTGGCTGTCTTTCTTTTGTTTGTTTGTTTTTTTTTGTTAAATCACAAAAGTTCTTTATATGTTACTAGGGACTCGGTGCACAAATTCATGCATTGGTGGGGTCCCTTGGCCTGGCTGGAGAACAGGGCTGATTGGGGCTATCTCACCCAGTCCCGATAGGGGCGGATGGGAGCCGGATGGCTGAGGGGGGTGGAACTGTGGGAGACTGGCCAGCTGCAGGAGCGCACTGACCACCAGGGGGAAATTCCTGCATTGAGAGTCTGTCCCCTGGTGGTCAGTGCATGTCATAGCAGCCGGTCAATGGGTCGTTCAGTCGTTTGGTCACTTAGGCTTTTATTAGATAGATAATTCCAGTCTTTTATCAGACATGTGACCTACAAATATTTTTTCCCAATGTGGCTTGCTCTTTCATTTATTTTTTAAACAATGTTATTAGGAAAATAAAAGTTGTAATAAACTTGACAAATTTTCCCTTGACAATTAATGTTTTCTGTGCCCAAAGAAATTTGCCTATGCAAGGTTACAAGTACATTCTGTGTTTTCTTCTAAACTACTATAGTTTTAGCTTTTTATGTTTAGTTATTACCATTTTCCCCCCATACAAATATCCAGTTGTTCCACTATCATTTCTTGGAAAGATTATCCGTTCTCTTCATTGAATTACCTTAGCAACTTTGCTGAAAGTCAACTGACTATATACATGTGGGTCAAATTCTGGGAATTCTATTATGTTACACTGAGCTATATGTTTATCTTATATTGTACTACAGTTTATATTACTAAAGCTTTATTTAAAAATCTTGAAATCACACAGAGTAAGCCTTCCAACTTTTTTTGTTCTTTTAGAAGACTGCGTTGGCTAGTCTAGACTCTTTTGATTTCTGTATAATTTTTTGAATAAATGTCAATTTCTACAAAAAAGCCTGCTGGGATTTTGATTGATACTGTGCTACATCCATAGATCAGCTTGGGAAGATATTTTAACAATATTAAGTCTTCCAAAACATAAATATGGTGTATTTCTTCATCTATTTTGGTTTCTTTAATTTTTCTAAGCAGCTGTGTATGTTTCAGTGAACAAGTCTTGCATATATTTTATTAAATTTATCCCTGAGTATTTCATGTTTCTTTATTATTGCAAATGGCTTATTTTTAATTCCACTTTTCAATTTTTGGTTATAAGTTTATCAAAATACAATTGATTTTTGTTTGCTCACCTTGCATCCTGCAAATTTCTTTCATTTTCTGTTAATACAGTGAATTACAGTGATATTAAACCAACCTTGTATTCTAGGGTTAACACATTTGGTTATAATGTGCTATTCTTTATAATATACTAGAGGCCCGGTGCACAAAATCTGTGCACAGGTAGGGTCCCTAGGCCTGGCCAGTGATCAGGGCCTTCCAGTTGCCAGCTGGGACCTCCCTACCCTGACTGCCAGCTGCTGCCAGGGGCTTCCCTTTGTTCTGTGCTGCCCTCTGGTGGTCAGCGCATGTCATAGTGATCAAACTCCTGGTCTTCCAGTCAAAATCCCAAGGGGACACTTTGCATATTAGCCATATATATATATATATATATATTGTAGAATTCAATTTGTTAGTATTTTATTAACAATTTTTACAACTGAGTTCATGATGGCTATTGCTTTATACCCTTCTAATAATGCCTCTGTCCAGTTTTGGTATTGGAGTAAAACTGGCTTCATAAGAGTTGGAAAGTGCTGGGAAGAGTTTGTGTAGGACTGGTGATTTCTTCCTTATGTATCTGATGGAATTCATCAGTAAAGTCATTTAGATTAGGGTTTTGTTTGTGGGTTAGGAATTTTACTTGTAGAAAGGATTTAAAATAGAAATTGTATTTCTTTAGTAAATATGGAGCTATTTATATTTTCTATTTCTTCTTAGGCCAGTTTTGATAATTTGTGACTTTCAAAGAATTTGTCTATTACTTCTAAATTGTCAAAATTATTGACATAAAATTGTCCACAATAGACTCTTATACTTCCTTTTATTCCTCTAATTTGTACTTAAGCCCATCCAGTAGTAAATTTTTTTATCTCAAATATTATATATTTCAGTTATAGAAGTTTCATTTGCTTTTTTTTATATCTTCTATTTCTCTCCTATCTCCTTATTTACCTTTTCCCTCAAACCTCTGTTATTTTTTGGATATTTTTTCCATTAGTTTTAGAGAGAGTGGAAGGGAAGGGGGAGAGAGAGAAACATCAATGTGAGAGAGACACTTGCCCAATGGAACCTGAAATTCAGGTACATACTCTTGATGAGGAATCAAACCTTCAACCCTTTGGTGTATAGGCCAGCACTCTAAACACTAAGCCAAAGTGGCCAGAGCAATAACAACTGTTTTCATTTTAAAGTCCTTGTCTGCAAATTTCATTATCTTTTCTCAGGAGGGCAAGTGTGGAATAAGTTAACATAATATGGCTGGAAGCAGAAGTCTTGTATAGGATTTTAATAGAAAAGATGAAGGCAGACACTAGTAAAAAGGTAAGGAACATGCAACATAATGGGAGAGGTAAAAAAACATAGCAAACAATATAGTTTGATTGGAAATAAGGGTGTAATAATTCTTTTACTGGGAATTTCCACAAACCTCTTTATATACCGTATTTTCCAGCGTATAAAACAACTGGGCATATAAGACAACCCCAAACTTTTGAGAAGATTTTCCTGGGTTAAAAAGTCGTCATATATGCCAGAAAATACGGTACTATAAAGAACACTATTAAAATCCTATTACTTATAAGAAGCTTTTTACCTGAAACACATATGATTAATATCAAAGCTATTCTTCCATTTAAGAAGTTTTGCATGTCCCCTTTCAGGTTAACTTAAAATGTCTTGACTTCCTCCTTTGTGAGCTCTCCAATGATCAGAGTAGTACTGATGAAGGTAGAGATAGCAAAACAATAATATAGGGTGCTCTGTTTACACTAAGCAACTACCAGAATACTTCATCTCTCGTGAAGTAAACCTTCAAAAGAAAAAAGTGAACCCAAAAGAAACAAGTGAACCCATAAACTTGCACATTTCCCTCCCATATTTTCGCCTACTTGTGGAACTATTCTATTTCTCTCTTTCTTACTGTGTGGTAATAAAGATAAATATCTTTCACATTTATATGGTGATTCAGAATCTATAAATTGTTTTAAATATACATTTTATGCTCAGAACAATCCTGTACATTATGGTTACACAAATGTTCACTTTTCTATGTGTAATATCTACAAAAAGTGGTAACTGGTGCTTTCTGTGGGATGTAGTACTAATGGAACTATTTACCCATAAGGCTGCATTTAGTTTTCAAAGGATCGAAAGAAAATAGTTTGGACTAGATTTCTTAGGATCAAACTTGTTCATACTCCACTTCAGTTATTCTTAGTCGGCTCGGTGGGTGGGAGTAGCTGAAGATCATGCCTTTGCCAAGAGAGCGACCATAGACAATTAGAGAGCTAGCTCTCTCTACCTTTGGGATAACATGACAGGAAATAGGAGTGAATAAAATGTTTTCCCAAAGATCACCAAAGATTACAGACGGACTTAGTTAAGCACACCCAGCTGGTCATTTGCTGATTAGGTGCCAGGAACTAAGAACAATCTTTTCTTGAGCCTAATACCCTAAAGCTCCTTCTTATAAGGAAGCCATAGACGCTTTACATTTTCTAAATATCCTAATTTATAAGACCTAAAATTGTAAATCTCAATACATTTAGTGAGAAGGTATATATTTATGATTTTCTCAGCATACAATGGGCTAGAATTTAATATTCAGCAAATCAGATATAAAAACTTATTTTGCCACCACTCATTACTTAAGAATGTAAATGCAACTATCCTCAAGTTGTAAAATGTTTTCACTTAATGTGGTGTCAAGTTAATTTTCAACAAATATTTACTGAATATCTCATGTAAAAGACAGTGTAGGAGACAGAAAGATGACTAGACATAGTGCTTGCCATAGAGTAATCTGTACTATCAGTGGGTTAAAGAGTCTAAAAAGCATTACTGTGTTACCTAAATAACCACGATAATTTTATTTTTTTAAACAGAATAATGATTTAATTAACAAAGTTCTAAAAAAGACAAAATGTCCACTATTATTTGGAAAAACAGGCTATTTAACAAAAATACTGAATGTAATCTACCAATGAGCAATTAACTTATCATGAAGACTATATTGCATAAACAATCTTTCTTACAATATGTACGACCTTTAGCAACTGTTTTCTCCCCAAATAATCTGTGAGGCTATCAACTGGCAGCTTACAATTGGGAATTGGGAGGGGGGGGGAATCACACATTGGTTGGTATATATACACGCAATCACTAAGGCACAAGATTGTGGGCCTTCACAATATCTAGTCATTCAATTGCTGATATAACCCAAACTGGTACTCCTTCACTCCTCTAAAATACAATGAAATGGTCAAGAAATCAAAAAGAAGGTAAAAGTAGAGAAGATGGTGAATAAGGCTCCCACCAGACAACTTGAGGTTAAATAATTTGGCAATTACAGCATAAAAGACAAATGAACAACATTACATTTCTAAGTGATTGCTCACACTCCCTTTTATATACCTAATATTTTACACTGAAAGGTCCTACTCGTGATTTAACATTTGCAGTGCTTCTCCATCTCTATTTCAGCTCACTTTATTCCCTTAATCTCCAACATTGTCTCCCTCTTTGCCCAATTTTCTACCTAACCCATCTAATTTCCCTGATTACAAATTCTGAATATCCTTTAATGCTCAATTTCTCATAGTCAATGCAAATAGATAATAGTCAGTACTTTTCTCACTTGACCTCTGTGAGCATTCATAATTGTCTGAGCTGATACAACAAAACACTTTTCTACTTCTTGTCTCCATTCGTGGTTTCCTTTTCTTCCACTGGTTACTAGCAAATAACCAATGTCCTACTCTGTCTTCCTTCTCATTCTATATTCTTTGTCCCAGGTTATGTCACACATGACCACAGAGGAAACCAGATCTGTATCTCTAGGTCAAGTCTTTTCTAGAGTTCCTGATTTATGGGACATCTGGATTAGACATAGGTAATTCAAATTCATAATCACTGAAAATGAATTCATTTCCTCCTCATTCCTTGCATTTCTCTCTTAAAAACAAACAACCCTACCTTTCCTCCTTGTATTTTGGTTTATTTTCTATATCGAAAACCTCAACTCTTCCCTCTCACTTTTCATGAAATTACTTACCACATCCTGCAAATTCTGTATCCATAACAACCTCAATGCTATTATGTTGGCCCAGAGACATTTAATTTCTCACCTAGATTATAAAATTATTTTTATAATTTTTATAATTTTTTATAATTATGATTTTTTATAATTATATTTTATAATTATATTTTATAATAATTATTTTTATAAATTTCTATCTCTAACACCACAACCCCTTTTCCATTCCACTGTTATTGAAGTAATGTTTCTTAAACGGAAATATGAATACATTCTGCCCTGAATGGTCTCCCTATACCTATAGAATAAATGTGAAACTCCTCTGTATGAGAGGTAACATCTTCTGTACTTTGGCCCTTATCTATTTCTGTAGCTTCATCTTCCTGGTCCCAATACTCCAGGTATGTCTAATAATATCCCAGTATGCATTGCTGTTCTCTGCAACTCTGGCTATGCATATATTCCCTGGAACACAAACCTAATTTCAACCACATGGAAATCAGGTTTGGGTCTTCCAAGTACCTAATCACATGTCACCTACTCCTCTGAAGTCTTCCCTGATAACCCTTGAAAAGCAGAGATCACTCTCAACTCTATAACATCCTGGACTTTAACCATGTCATTTCTATCATTTTATCTTCCAAACAAACACCAAAGCAAAATTGCTTGCTATCACAGGTACTCATGTTTACTGAATGAATTAAATAACTTTTTTAAAAAAATGTCTACCTCACTCATATTCTAAAAACATGGTATTTTGTATGCCTTAGACTAGCAAAAATTTTTAAACCATGTATTAAAAATATATTAATAAATATTTTATTTCCCTCACTACATCTCTATGGACTGAGACCCATCTGTTTTGTATATCTATCCAGTTATTAGCACATCTTGCATACTTCAAATTACATTAGAAGAAAATTAAAAAGAAAAAAGGGACATATTCACATGTACACTTGTGTGAATAAACACTGTTCTAAACTTGGGTACATAGCCAATTAGATAATTTAATGGACTATCATTTTGTATATAAGTTCAGTAAGACTTTGAAAACTTGAACTTTTAGTTTTAAGACTGAAAACTTGGAATTTCTGTAATAAGCAACTTTAGGAACTAAAAAAACTTAAAGTATCAGTTATTGAATAACATCAATTGGCAGACATAGGATGCACACAAAACATAAGATAACTAGATATCTACTCTATAAAAGCGAAATATTAAAATTAACCGTTTCTCTGAGACAGGGTAAGCCACGCCCACCAGCCAATCAGAGAGGCTGTATGCAAATTAGCCCAGCCAACATGGCGGCCGCCACTCACGGACCTGAGTAAACAGCCCTTTCCATTGCGGCAGGAGCGAAAGTGAAGCTGCGCCCGTTCAGCTCAGCTCCGATTAAACTGCCTCTAGCAAAACACAGCTTTGAAACAATGTAACAATCATAGAATCCTCGGGAGCTGAAGGAAAGAGCAGCCCGGGCCTAACCAGTAAAAGTAACAATTGTTTCATTATAGATGCTGCGAGGTGAAGCAGAGGAGGCTTTGTTAGTTAGAAGGCCGCCTTAAAGGAACAGTGTATCAATTATAGAAGATAACCCCAGGCCTTCAAGGAACAGCATCAATTATAGGAGAGAAACCGCAGAAACCTGTGTCCAGCCAGCCTTGCTGAGACGTTGGGTCAATGGGAGCTGTGGGCAGCCTGAAAGCCCCTCACCCAGGCTGGTCAGG